>JAHDVE020007816.1:0-115340 GCA_022606495.2 Halesus radiatus
AGCTTGCGTTCCAACAACAACAGCAGCATCTTTTGTGTTCGTTTAAATATGAAATTATACAATTTGTTTAAAGGATAGTACAGAATTAACTTTTTCAGTACAGAATTTACAGTCAGTCCAGAGCCCAATCGTCATCAATGGAAATTTAAACCAATTACATAACACCAGAGCTTATTGTCCAAAAGTTCTACAACCCTGGAAGAATCTTCGAAAAACGCCCTTACTACTGGCAGTCTCCTACTATCTTAAATTCCTTATTCATGTAGTATTTCTCTCCACACTCTGACCTTTGATCGCCCTTTCATGATGCGTGCAAATTACAGACAATTTAGTGGTCGACTATCGTCCATCCCCGCTATCACATGAATAGCTTTGAAATACTTACATCAGGAGTAAGATACCCCACCAGGTAGGGGGTAATAATACCCGAAATGGATCCCACTCCGTTGATGAGAGCCGTGGCCGTGCCGGCGTAGTTGGGCGTAATGTCCAGCGCGTTAACCTTCATGCCGCAGTAGTAGGAGCCCATGAAGCCCATCGCCACGCAGAAGAAGGCCACCGCGGCGGTCGTGTCGCAGCCGGCGTAACTGGCGGCGATGATGAATATTCCTGGACCCATCGATGCTGAAAAAAATATAAAGCGTTTTTATTAAAATTATGATAATCAAGGTAACACGTTTGTCTTTTCATGGAAGTATTTTTATTTTTTTATCAACGCATGGAAAATCTTAAAATCCAAACTCTAGTCATAAATCAACCAGAGAGAGAGCCAAAGGTACATGAATACGGAAAAACTGTGACCGTTATAATATACTATGTTTTTTTTCTGGTGAAGAGTAGTAGAAAGCATTAGTTTTTGTAGTGATTCTGTAATGATTACTTTTACTGGGGTGAATCCTTACTACGCCCACTCCCTCGCGGTCCGGTAAGGAACAAGCATCACGACACTGCGTACCACAATGAATTGCGACGCAAACAGTTCCGTTACTTTAGCGAACTTTTCTTTTCTGTGTAGGAACGGCAACGGCGCGTGAGAGGCTCATTCCTTGTTGGCAGGGAATCCGTTTTTATAGATTTTCCTTTTTTATGTGAAACCACACAAGAGTCCCAACTGTCTGGAGCCAGTGAGACTATAGCATCCCCAATTGGGGTATGTTGTGAGCCTGGATATATTGATGAAGGGAGGAGATAAGGGAGAGGAAGGTGGGGAAGTACCTGGCTATTCAGCTATCATAATCAAACACGGCAAAATCCATTTCAAGCAACGTGGTGATCTTTCACCAGGGCGATACTGACAATGTCTACCACTCAGGAACGTGCCGCAAATATACTACATATTATTTTTAATTAACAAATTATGAAATAACACAGTTCAATTAAATAAAATTTACTTGCGCACGCCGGGAATTGAACTCGCTACCTCCGGATTCATAACCAAGGATCGTAACCACTCAACCAGGGAGACCTCTTTAGAACATTACATTACATGCCAGGTTGAAATGCTGTGTTTGTTCTAACAGTAAGTCAACTGAAGATTCTCTAAGGATATACTCGTAACGGAGCGGCTCTTGTTGACAACTTGACTTTTGAATGCTTTACCGGATTTAGAGTTTCCTCCCATCTGAAACAGGGTTTACCTCCACCTTTCCTCAATAAGACCCTCCACAAATATCACAAAGCCATGAGGCTGCAAAGCAAAGTAAAATAGAACAACATGTTTAATAGAATATGAATAAAATTTTACCTATAGTCGTAAATATTTTCCTGGCATTCTTGACGGAGAGCCAGTCCTTCTTGATGCACAGATCGCAGAAGGACCCAAAGCAGAAGGAAGACACCCACATGACAAAGTAAGGCAGAGCAGACAGCATGCCGGTCTTGGCAATACTGAATTTAAGGACGTCGTTCATATACTTGGGGAGGTCCGTCACCATAGTGAAGTAACCCCAATCGTGACCAATCTGAAAAAAGCGAAGTTAATTAATATACATATTTTATATGTTTATTTGATGTTACCATATTATTATGCTTAACCATTTCAGACCTGAATTAGAACTGGCAGTGATGCTGATAACACTTTGTAGATTTATTAGTTAAATTTTTTTTCAACTTCTTGATACTTTCATTTGAAAGAAAATTATGTCTCTAAGGACTTCACTTAACATGTCAAATCGGACACCATATACAAAAAATACAAGGATTGATTAATTTACAACAAAAAAAACATTACAGAGTTGAAACATACATTCAAATCCTACATTCAATAAAACAATTAAAATGATTCGGAAGTTGAAATTAAACAGAAAAAACATCTATCCACATATAAAAATAGCTACCACCTGAACGAGTAGCTGAAATCCAATGACAAAAATAATCCCATTAAATGGTTAACGAAAACCTTCTTACTTTTAACTTGCGATAATTGAAGAATATCAAAAAATGGCAGCTGAATTTGTGAAACAAATCTCAAAGAGGGGTGTGTGCATATTTGGGTGTTTTAGAGAATGGCTTTTACAATGCGACCGGTTGGTTCGACTCTAGTTTTATAAGTGACGAGTTCAAGAAAGCTCTAAATACGCGTTCACAATATGGACAAAAGTAGCGTAAACCATGTAGAGTAATCAACTCATGGAGAGTGACATACAATCTTACCAACGACGTTAATTGTATTTAATGGACAAGATCACGGCACACGCAAAGGAAAGATTTAATTTAAATGAACAAAGTTGTTTTTTTTTTTTTGTATATTACCGCAGCGATGACAAGTGACCAAATGGCGAAGGACGACAGCATGGCTCTCCACGGTACAGGCTTGTCGGTCTTCTTGACGATTTCCTCTTCCAAAAACTCCCTTTCCTTATCAGATATGAAGGGATGAGTCCTCGGGTCACTGTAGACGAGGAGACACTGAAAACATAAACAAATAACTGACCGTAACTGTGTAAATACAGTTATTTTAATTTATTATGTAGATAATTGACCGTTGAAGCATGATTTCAGCTTCAGTTCTTTTGCATTATGTCTGCTTTGCTGTCAGGTGAGACTACCCGAGGGAACCCGAGCGCAGTAGTGTATTTATCGTGCTTGCCTCGTCTTCTTTTACATTAATTCGCCTCACCGTTATCCGTGTCGATTCATACTATCGTGGGACAAACAATGACTGTGGTTATAATGTTATTTTTGTGGAATAAAGATCTAATAATGGATGAACGCAACTACTACGCAACCAATCAAAATCAAAGCAACAACTATGCAACATGAGATTAGAAATATACCCACCCTCTGGCTTCCTCACCTCGGGAAAGTATCGCTAAATATCTCAGCTAGAGTCTCGAACAGAACGTAGACATAAGGCATTCAGGGTTTAGGTATTGAATCCCCACATTTTACTACGCTGTCATCATGTATTGTTACGCTATCGCTGGTGAAATTAATGACATTTTTTTATTGTTCATCATCTCGAAGAACTCTATTTTAGAGTTGCAATAATCGTCTGATTTTTTTTTCATCATTCACAGTTGTTATAAGTTTTTCCTTACCCACAAAACGAACCAAATGACTCCCATAGTTCCAAAAATGTAGAAAACGTTCGGCCAGTTGCCGTCCTTTGACATGACTAACCCGGACACCACAGTACCGAGGATGTTGCCTATTTGGGAGCCGCCGAATATGAGCGATCCCATCCGGCCACGTTCTGTCTTGGGCACCCAACGGGACATCAGGACGGCTAGGGCTGGTGATGTGGGACCCTGAAAGATACATACAACTTTATTACATCATTTAATTAAGTGTAAATGCATATACGAGTATACGGAACTGCAAGATGTCTTTACTCGATGGTCACGAGCGCAGGGCCCCTGTCCTGAAGGGGGCCCGGAAAACATACCCATAAAATCTAAAAAAACATACTGTATATTGGATGCGACCCAGGGCCGAACTTCCGCCTACACCTGAAAGGCACGGGCCTAGGGCCCCAACCAGGCCCGTAAATATAGGCACTAGAGGCTACGATGGAAATAATGTCACTAGGACATATGTTATCATATTTGGGGATGCTGTGTAGAGTACCATATTGAGTAAATTGAGGATATAGGAAGAAATATTTCAACTTTTCCTCGGTCCCCCACCTCAAAAGGAAGCTGGGGTCCATCATTTTCCAATGTTGAAGACACAAGGCTCAGAAAAGAATATGCAATGTTTTCCTAGGACCCCCGCTTTGGGAGGGGCCCTTGTTGCCAAAATGGTTTACATTAAGGACAAAGGCAGTCACAGCGCCCTTGAGGTGATTTTTCACAAAAACGGCGCTATATAAATCGTCCAAGTATTATTATTATTATTAAAGGACTCAGAAAACAACGTGTCAGAGTCCCAACCTCGGAGGGGGCCTTAGCTGGGTGCCAATTAAAGACAGTTTTTCACATTTTAATGGTATCCGTTGCACAGCCGTACGATGATTTAGTCACCGGAGCCGGAGATTCAAATCCGGTGCAGATATATAAAATTGCTGAGATTTTTTCCATATACAGTAATTAATTGAAATTGTGGAGAATTGGATCAATTTTCAAATCAGAAGAGAATATTAATATCGTTCTGGTCTTTCACCGGGGCAATTAATCAGAATTAAATAGTCAAGGTAATAAAATTGCTGAAAATGGCCAATTGAGTCATTTATTAAACTAGACCTTGTTATAAAAAGGAGACAAAGGAATGGGGATGGGGAAGGTTAGGTTGGAAGAAAGCCTCTAAGTTGGAAAGTCAGTGTTATAAAAAGAAGGTAAGGGAGAGGAGGAAGGTTAGTTTAGGAGTAGTTAGTAAAATGGTCCTATTCTAGATTCTATCGTAAAATTTCTCTCTTTCTGATTCGAATCTCTAACCGGGTAATGGGTAACAAGGGCTTGAACAACACACTAGAGGGAGAAGCAAAATCAGCTTACATGGGGTGATCTGGTCGGGCGGCAGGAGTTTGTTGACAATAACGCCAAGGCTGGACATCTCTGCACTGAATTTAATTGGTTTTTAATTGGTAAGGCACCATGGTGAGTGCTTTGGCAGCAAGTGGCACGTCTAGCTTCGGGTTTCAATCCGCATGCATAGTACTTGGCTTACTTAGTAAAAAAAACTAGTAACACAAAATGGCCGCCTCTTTTCAGAGACGCAGTTGGCTCCTTGAGCTCCAGGCGGGAAGTGAGTTTCAAGGGCAGCGAGGCGCGGCCGCTAAGCTGCCGAGGCGCTAGCGTCTCTTGCTCGTGCTTTGTTAATTTATGAACTGATTGGTTTAATTTGGGCGCAAGAATTGCCTGATTGGTTAATTATGGAGGGAAATGATGTGATTGCTTGCCTAGCTTATTTTTTAAGACAAGTAGCTAGAACTCATGTCAGGGCCATCCTTTCGTTACATAAGAACCTAATTACAAATTCCAATAAATTCTAAACATTTACCACAGACGTAAATAATGTAATACAAAATAAGTAACCTCTGCCAGTCCTTGTATGACCCTCACTGCAATAATTCCGCCGGGATTGTCTCCACCTGCTTTGACTATAGCCGGGGTAGCCAGGGTCAGTATGGCTGTGATGAACACCCCCACGCCAAGGGTGTGTTTGGCTCCATACTTCTCCGCTATCAAGGCAGCAGGTATGTGTGTCAAGACATAACCGTAGTAGAAGGAACTGAGAATCACCCCCTGCGTCACCTCGCTCCAGTTGTACTGCCCGTGAAGCTGAATAAATGATAAAGAAAGAATGATATTATCATTTAGTAAAGTAACTCACCTCCAGAGCGCTATTGACAGTTCAATCATTTGATCGGTATGTTTAATTGATCACACTGAAAACTGAATTGCAATAATTATTGTTTATCTATACACTTAAAACTCCATACATGACGCTAGTAAGAAGCATTCTTGAATATAATTCCTCACTTTGGTCATCTTTATACATTCACTGACTCAAAATTGAAAGAATGCACCATAAATTTTTAGGAAACATAAATTACAAATTGCGTATTCCAATTGAAAATCTGAATCATAGTGACTTGATGCAATTTCTTAAATTACGCAAAATTGTCAAAGCGAAGAAAAATCTGAGATATTTTATTATTATTTAAAATCATTAATGGAAATTTAGACAGCCCTAACCTGGTGAGTGTAATTAATTAGGGTATACCTAATAAATACAACACGAGACTCCATGCTCCATTTCATACAGTGTCTCCTCGCACTAATTTTATCTACACGTCTTGTTCACAGAGATTGCATCGTGTGGGTAATGAACCATGTTCTGTTGCTATTTTTTAAATCCATTAACATTTCTTTCTTTAAGAACCAAGCATACATTCATTTGTTTGATATGCAATAATCCTTAATAGATTAATAGTAATAATAATATTTAGATGACTTAAATAGCGCCGTTTTTGTTCAAAATCACCACAGGGACACAATCACAAATATTTTTCCGGATTGTTGCATAATTACAAACTTATTATAATCAAATAAATTTAAATAAAAGTCCAATCCTAAAATTATTCTTAATAATGAAAGTACACACCCTTCCCGGTCAGCAGGTACCTGCTGATCTCCCACCCTTGGCCCTTCACTAGCCTGTTTGTATCAATCTATAACACATGTGCATCTTAGTTCATAGTTTAGTTGTATACTGCCCTGAAGAAGCTACGGTAGTAGCGAAACCCGGTCGGCTAAAGTATAAATAAAAGTCATGTAAAACAAAGTTATTGTTTTATTTTTTAAATTTTAATGTCACATCACCAAGTTACCGCTTCATATGAAAATATAAAAAAAAAATTAAAAAAAAAAAAATTAAAAAAAATAAAAAAACAAAAAAAAACAAAAAAAAAATATATATATATATTTATTATAATCACGTTCAATGTAATTAACGACCAGTAGGCGTCTATGTTGAATGTACTCGTATGTCAGGTTGAAGTATACCATATTGGGTATTTTAAAAAACGACCCTATATTGACTTATTCAAACCTGTATCTAATTTCATTGCTGAGATATAACGTAATATTGAAACATACATATATACTACAAATTTATATATTAGACGGATAGATCGCTGTTAAAGATTTGATTTATATTGTTGTGGGTTTCCTCGGAGACGGTCAACATACATTTTTAATATTTACATCAAACATGCAGCTAATTGGACGTTTACAGAGGCAATTGAAGCGATTTCCATTTGCGACTTCTCATAGACAGCGAATTATTCGATTTTTGAATGAAGCTTTTTGGACAATTTATTAAACTGATGAATTAATTCAAAGACTTAATGATAAAAAAATAAGTTGCCATGTCCAAGGAGTATGCGTGAATAATTTTAATTACGCGGATGACATGGTTCTTCAATCAACATTCACTTAGCGCACTAAAGAAACTACTCCGGGTATGTGAAGATTTTGCAAAAAACCACAACCTTGCATATAGAATACGTCCAAATCAATCGTTATGGTTTTCAAATGTAAAAACGTAACCATGTAATCACCCTCAGAATGGTTAGATGGAATAAAAATGGATGTTGTTCGTAGAGTAAAACACTTGGGATATATTATCCCAGACGACCTGAAGGATATTGAGGATATGGAGAGACAACTGTCAAATCGTTTTCACTTTTGCAGCACAAAAATGAAAATAATGTTCGACGCATTCTGCAGATCTCTGTATAAGTCAGAATTATGGGTACACTACACTGCATCCCAGTCGCATACGATAAAAGTCACCTACAAAAATGCATATCGCCAACTATTCCGTCTACCAAGATACTGCAGCGCTACGGAAATGTTCCTGGAGGGACGAGTGCACCCTTTCAGGTTACCGCCACCGCGTGGGTAGCTTCTGGTGCCTAGTACGCCAATACAAGAATACCATCATTTCTGTCACGGCTGCATGGATGGAGTCTCCCCTTATCGCCCTTTGGAGACAGGAGACTGTCAAATATCCACCATAAACTTTTTTCTCTCGGCGAATGAACATATTTTACTAATTAATCTTTTACGTACCTATTGTTATTTATTTGTATTTGATTGTATTATTATCACTTATGGAACGTGTTGCATTGCACTACCCTCGCAAACCTTCTGGAAAAATAACTATTTTAATAACTATATTGACCGCCTCCCGAGCGTTTTACAGGGGGGTCTATATATCACTTACACTAGTAGAGTTTGAAGAGGAAGCGTCCAGGTTGGGACAGGCGAGGGGATCGTGAATCACCCCACTGTCGGGGCCTCGGCTGACCACCATCTGGGTGATGGCGATATTCAGGCAGACCCTCAAGGTGTAGGCCACCATGAAGCAGGTGAAACCCATGATGCCGGTCACCCATCGTTGGGGAATCAGAAAACCTGTCAAAAATGAATATGTTGTGGTTTTTTTGTGTCATTTGTATAATTGGTCAATTCCGAACAAGGCCTTTTAGTCATAAAATCACCGAAAAAGCCATTGTACTTGATAAGTTTTTGCGTATTGCAGCTTATTCTATGTAAATGTCCTCGATAGTAGTTACAGATATGGTCCGTTATTCCAAGAACGTCAACCTAACCCGACGCAATGTCCCCGAATAGCATACAAAGAGGGTTCAACCAATCTGTTGGTGACACATCATCTGAGGGTTAATAGCATCAGATGAGTAATATGTAAGATTGTTAATTAGCCGAATAGGATGGTGGTAGCCCGTTTAATGCCTTATTCAGCATAAGTCAAATTTGTTCAAAAATATTCTCTATTTCGACTTTGAAGCCCATTGTTAACTTGGGGACTTCGATATTATTTATGTTCAGAGTTCCTAAAACATTTAGTTTAATGAGTTTTTTGACGACATTAACATAAATCTATTAAATACGAATGATCCTATCATAATAAATTACGATAATATCTTAGCAAATTAACTTAACTATTTAGTCAAATGCATGGATAGTGCTACTAGAGAAGTGATCGTTCAACAGAAAATAGAGTACTCTTGTATCAACCACTTTTTTGTAATGTTAAATGAAAGCAATCCGTTGGTGCAGTCGCAGACGTGAGTTCAATCTCTACATGTGTATGTGATTATAATATTGCTAATCACACGACGGTTGTAAATATTAACTTCAACTCTATAGAACGGGTAAACTCTAATAAAACTCATAACATAACGATTATGTCACAAAGATATATCGATAATAATGTTCGTAATTATGATTGGAAATCACTTCTAGACTATTTTATTATTTATTCAAAAATTAAAAATTATTATGATGACTTGCATAAATATAGCTCAATTGTGATAAATAAAAATTCTAAAACACGGCCTTTTGCCAAAAAGATTGGATATCTGATGCATTGAATAAGACTAAAACACGGCCTTTTGCCAAAAAGATTGGATATCTGATGCATTGAATAAGACTAAAACACGGCCTTTTGCCAAAAAGATTGGATATCTGATTCATTGAATAAGACTAAAACACGGCCTTTTGCCAAAAAGATTGGATATCTGATGCATTGAATAAGACTAAAACACGGCCTTTTGCCAAAAAGATTGGATATCTGATGCATTGAATAAGACTAAAACACGGCCTTTTGCCAAAAAGATTGGATATCTGATGCATTGAATAAGACTAAAACACGGCCTTTTGCCAAAAAGATTGGATATCTGATGCATTGAATAAGACTAAAAAAAGAGATTTTTTATATAAGCGTTGGAAAAATTCTCCATTAAACAAATACTATGTAAAAAGTGTTTTAGGAATATTTTAAATAAATTGTTAGTTAAGTTAAAAACTACGTGCTATAATGATAAATTTAAAAACTATTTTCATTATTCGAAAAAAAACATGGGAGGAGAGTGATAAAATTTTAGGAATGAAATATAAAAACGACTGTGACGAAGTTGTCTGCAAATATCTGATGAAAGGTCGAACAAAAGAAAATGTGACCAATGATTTTGTTGGTTATTTCTCTGAAAGTATTTACAATATGTTACATAAGTGCAACGACAAGACAGATGGATTTGATCCGGGGGATATGCCTCAAAGCATGTACCTACCAAGAGCCACAGTGGCTGATATAGAAAACATTGTTAGGCAAATAAAAAGCTCTTCTCCGGGAATTCATAATATCGGGATGAGTGATATCATAAACATATTTTAACCTTAGGTCTCATTATAGCGCATTTTGTAAATAGAATCTTATTTCAAGAAAAAATTCCTGACGAATTAAAATGTTGTATTATCAAACCTATCTATAAAGTAGGTGATCACACTGTATCGAGTAACTACAGATCAATTAGTATTTTACAATCACTCAACAAAATTGTTGAAAAATAACTTCAGTTAAAATTAGTTAAATATTTGGAAGATTTTTCCATTATTGATACCAATCAAAACGGTTTTCAAAAAAAAAGAGCACTGAATTGCTACTTCAAAAGTTTGCCAGCCTAATAAACAATGAGTTGAATTGTAAAAACATACATTAGTCTTATTTATAGATTATTCCAAGGCTTTTAATACTATTGACGATTGTGAATTACTTATAATACTAAAAATCATAGGAATTAGAGGAAAACTTCTAAAACGCTTTGAAAATTACTTAAGCAACCGATGCATGAAATAGAAACTATTAAACATTTTAAGTAAAAAAAGGAAGTTTATGGCAGGAGTTCCTCAAGGTACCATATTAGGTCCAATTTTGTATATTATTTATGTATCATTCATTAAATACATTTTTAGACATGTAAAGCACTTTGTGTATGCGGATGATACTGCTTTTGTAATTTTTAGCAGTGCTTTGCAAACATGTATGGACCTTTTACAAAACGACTACATTGAATTTTTAAAATGGTCTCATGACACTAGATTAATTATAAATGCAAAAAAAAACTAAATGTATGCACGTGAGATCCCAAAATGCAAAGGTATATATTACACCTGAAATAAAAACTCATACTTCAGATTGTTTGCATGATGGCATTCCTGCATCGTGTATGGTACATGTGAAAATGTTGAACTTGTTAAAGCATGTCTTTATTTAGGTGTCATTATTGATTATTTTTTCAAGTGATATTTATAAATAAATAAGGTTTGTGTACGACTAAGATCAATTGTTATTAGGTTATTTAAATTGAAATTCTTTTTTCCTATATAATTTATTTATCATTAGCGGAATATGTTATAAGGTATAGAGTTGCAGCCTGGGGACTTTCCTGTAAAACAAACATCAATCATGTTCAATTAGTGCAAAATTCATTGGTTAAATTATTAGCTCATAAAAGTTTATACGAGCAAAGGCATAATATTAGATACTTTTATCAGAGTCTCAAAAATTCTTTCAGTTAGATCAATTCTGTGGTACAAAATTATATTTCAGCACATTAATAATCCTATATATAATACAAATGGACTAGAGCACACTTACAATACTCGTCTCAATTTTAATAATGGATTAATGGTTCCCAATCACAAAAACAAATATGGACAAAGAACTTTAAATCACATGATTCCTATTTGTATAAATATGTTACCCGCTGATGCAAAAAAACTGTATTAAAACTAAACCATTAATAAACATATTGAAAACTTGGCTAGCTGAAAGAAGCTATTTGTATTAGAAATAAGGAAATATTATAATATTTATGATTTATTGCTTTCGTTTATGTTTTCAAGTAAGATTCTTGGGAAGTATTTGTTTTAAGTTTGTTACATATGTTTTTTTATGTTTTTATTTGATACATTGTTTTTTTTATGTTTTTATTTTACATATTTTGTAACCTTGTCTGTAAATTTTAAGTTTTAAATAACAAGCTCCCATTAGACAAACTACAAAAGAGTAGTTTATTGGGACTTTTTGCATTGTTTTTTTTTTGTAAAATTATTACTATTAAAGGTCTAGCGTAATTACGAAGTGGAATTATTTAGTAAATCTTATCTTTTTTGAGATTCTACTTATTAAATATTAACTCCTTCATCAGAGGAATTTTTAGGTCATTATGGAGAGTGGAAACCCTGATCCACCTCGGCGCATTCAAAGCTAGAATTGGGTTTGTTTTTCAGGGTTTGAAGAATGTTTGTGTGGGTGAGAGCTCCATGACCCCAAATGGGTGCAGCGTATGTAAAGCCCGGTCGTCTTATAGATGAGAAGTTTATTGTGTGATGATATGGGATAAACTATTGATTTATTTGCTAGTTTTACTTTTTCAATAATGCGCTTCTCCCACGTTAGTCTAGGGTCTAGAGTTATTCGAGGTATTTAATTGATTTTTTCCCATGGCACTTTTTCCCCAAGGGGTGTTATGTTAGGAGGCAATCACGTATAAGAGGAGTAATTTGGCAATATCCGATGGCACCACACAATAGGCAAGCTGCTGGGTTGAACACCCCATATCGTCTGTTCAACTGAGGGTATTTTGACTGAATTAACATTCTAATTCTATAGTGATGCTAGAAGAGCGTTTATGAAACCCTTACCTGTATCAGTGCGTAGTTTAACCATCATACGTCATAAGTCTTTATAAATTGGGCGCAATTATCTCTCAATTATTTTATCATCGCATTTTAATTTATCTCTCATTAAAAAAAAACATCAGTGGTCAACGCAATTTCAGAAGTTTCCATTAATTAAAAACGTACGTGTTAAGTAGTTGTCGATTGATTTACCGATTAAAGATTAATATTTTCTTATGATCTGTCCGATAGTGTCAAAATCGCTAATCGAAAAACGATCTTGTTTTTGTATTTATCTGATTAAATTGTGCAAGTAATCGGTTAATGATAATAAAAATATTGTAGATATAAATGATTATTATATCAAAATAATAAATTCTTTATTAAAAAAATGATAGTTTTCTCAATTTTATTTGTTGTTTTTATAAATATCACTCAATTTTAACGAACTCTTTGCATTGCGGTGTTTTTGTATTATTTAATTCAAGACGAGTTTTTCTAATAATAAAACAACAATGTATTCGCGCTTAATCTGTTTTTATTTATTTATTAAAACCCATGTAAAATAACCAATGCTCTTCATAACTTCCTACATATAAATGGCAGTCAGATGTAGAATATCTCCTGCAAGTTTTTCATTAAAAAGAAGGGAGAATCTTGTTTGAAATGTTTAAAATAAGAAACAAGTTTGCAATTGAGTTTATGAGTATGAACGACATATTCGAATGTATTTAGAAACTAGAAATCTGATTCAAATTGAAGGTTTATGGGGGTTTCGGTTGGTTTGAATCGTAGCTATTTCTTACAAGAATTTCGAACGGAATGTTTGTAAAGTTTTTCTTTTCAAATAAATGACTCTCTCCACGCAGCATCCCCAAAAATTACATCAGAGGTCCTAATTACCAATAAATATTTTTGTAAATTAACATGTGTTCCAAATAAATATTATTATTAAAAAAATATATTATTATTAATAAAAATAAAAAAAAAATATTAAAACTTTAAAAAAAATAAGATACTGTGACGATCAACCTGGTGAAAGTTAACCATTCAAAATAGAAAAGTTGCTAAAAAATGCTTTAGCCATGTTTGACCGAACCTAAAGAGCCTCCCTCTTTCCCATCTCCTACTGTCTCCATCCCTTCAGTATCACGCACTAGTTCAGGACGGTTTGGACGCTTGTGGGGTTATTCACATTAAAAATGAATAAATAAAAACTCTTTGAAGACCCCCTGTTATTATTGGAAAATATTTTCATCACATACTGTGTATTTGTTAGAAAAGAAGAAAACTCATTTGAAAGTTAAAGTTCGCTGTACCAAAAAATAAATCAATCATTGAAAATGATTATGTCGTACTTCTTGACACACGCGCATGGACATGGTAATTAATGTATTCATATATCATCTTGTTTGTTGTTTGATGATTGAATCGTGTTGATGAGCGTTTGTGCTCAGGATTGTTATCTTTGTGAAAAATAGATAGCAGATTGAACAATAAGCGGTTTGATGCGGGTATTGGTATGTCACACGATTAATTTGACTAAACTGTCTGTTCCACTGGATTTATGAGCAATGTTTGGCGATTTCCTTGGTCGGTGGTTAGGTCTTCGGCTCTAAGCAAAGATGTCGTGGGTTCAAAATCGGCGAGAGAAAAAAGAATTTTAAAATCACAGAAGCATTAAATTAATTAATATCATGGTGTTATTCACATCGTTCCAGAATGGATGACAAATAACCCAGTAACGACCACAATTTATTGAAGAAGCATTGTTCGAAATGACGACAGTTTTTTTTATCAAGATCTGAAAGCTAGACAACCATGGTATTTTTCCCTTCAGTAAGCCTCGAAAGTCTCCAAATTATGAATTCCACGGACCCATCCGCTCTACGCAGTTATAACGCAGTGCAGTATCACATAATAAAAAAATTCTGTATAGCTAATGTATTCTCCATCTACAAAAAAACTAGAACTACAGGGATTGTATTTGTGGTATAAACTGCTCGCAAATATATGGCGTTTTTTCAAAGGAACAAAATACTTAATTACAACCGACAGGTATAAACTATAGGTGTTGTTAATATAATGTTGTTTTTTTTTACGTTTCAAAGTTCGAAGGAAGTGGTTCAGAACCAATCTTCAATTTCTCAATTTAAGATCTAAAATAACACAAAATATGGCCATAAATGACACATTATAAAAAATAGGTATCTACTGTGCTACAAAGCTATATTAAAGATGAACTATGGTAAATAAATGAAAATCTCTTACCAAAACCATCTAAAACGAACGGGATGATCAAACAAAGCCATCAAAATTATTATGTTCCTGCTACGGACAGTTCCATTTCATACATCGTTCGAGAGAAAGGGGAAAAGGTTCAATACATCAGCGGAGTTCCTTGATAGGTTCCGAGTTAAAAGGTATCAATAGAAATAATTATCTTTTAAAAGGTAATTTACACTTCCCTGTAGTTTGGTGCAGTCATTTATTTATCAATTTGCTGAGAATCGTGAAGTTATGCTTCAAAAAACTACGTATCTATGAGGGTAAAAAAAAAATTTATGAATAGTGGGTATAATCTGAATTCAATACTTCAAATCGTTCTGATATAATTAGGAAACAAGATTTTTTGGCAGGTTTAATCTTCTACTGTACATCTAGTTTTTGTAGATTGTAATCTAATTCTAGGATTTCTAAAAACACATTAATATACATAATATTATAAACATTTTTTTTTCTAATGTTAAGATTTTTCAGCTTTTTTCAATGGATTTTCGTAGTTGTTACAGTTTGGATCTAAAGTATTTGTGATATTTCTGATTTAGTGAATGATGCTAATTTAGAATTGTTTTAGAATGGAATTGTTCTGTTTCTAAATAATAATAACCCCCATTTTTCTAAAACAACCACAGATTATCACTTGATACATTTTGGAACTGGTATTCTAAGCATATCTTCATTCTTAACTCAGAACCGAAATTTTTTGACTGGTTACACTTTATATTTGAGGTATTGAACTGATTCAGTGATGCTAACCAACAAAAAATCTTTATTCTGTTAATATTTATTTAATCATAATCATTGAAGTTTATAAATCTCATTTTAATATTTAATAAGTAAAGAAGATAATTTATTTCTAAAATATGAGATACACGAATACAGAAATAAAAATGTAACGGTCTCTACTGGGACTTGAACCCACATCATCTAGACTAACCGGGACAAGTGCCACTACCAATTGAACTATCGACTAATTAACTAATTTACAATCACGTCGTTTTACGTGGGGGTGGGTAGACGGGGCTGAACACCACACAACTCCATCTTGGCACGCACTCTTTATTTCACATTCATTCATCGTCCCATAGGCAGGAATAGGCAAAGAGGATGGACCGCCAATCAAATTGATATTGGCACACACTCTTTACTTCATTCAAATTCATGTGACATAAACTTTATAGCTTTTTTTTAATGAAAAGTAATCTTGGTAACCTATTTTTAAGATAATAAAATTTGCAACACAGCTGAATAAAAGTGAATTAATTTATCACAAACACAATACTTGAATAAAATCATAAGAATATGAATTTATTTGATTAAAAATCATTCTGTCATTCTTCCATTAAAAAATCATATTAAAATTGAATTCCACCATTAATTGATAGTTACAAAATCAGAAATAATGTAATTTCCTAAATATTTTAAAAAATTGCATATATAATAATAATTATTCGATTATAGTGACAACTATTCAATACACTCCACATTACGTTGAACTAAAAAAGGGTATTTAAGATCAAAAGAAAAGCACTTACATTTCGAAAGAGATAATCTCCACCCCGTCAACATTTATAAAATTAATTAGTTCAAAACTTAAAAATAACCCGCACTCATATATTGTCTAACTATTTTAGTGACAGATTTTAACAAATATTTTTAAAATTAACAAACATTGCAACGTATGAATATAAAGTCCAAAGCATAAAGAAATAACGAGGACACTCGCAACGGTTGATTATATTAATCCACGCTTTAAATGGCGTAATTACACAAATATAGTTAATTCTAGTGGAGCTAATACTATAAGTTTGTGGGAACGTTTTAAAAAAAAATGTGTTTTATACTAAACTTATCTAAAAAGATCTCTTTGCCCTTGTCTTTGTGAATGTGTAGTAAATGTACGGTCCGCGAACGAAAATAAAACATAAACAATTTGAAACTGTGAAATGTCTTCTACATACTTCAGCTTTATAGCATATAGTCTTAGATCTGCAATATATTTGATGCAACCACCGAAGAGATGGAGAGATAGAAGTGCGTTGAGTTTATGCCGTGTTTCTAAATAAAGTAAGCTCAATTTTTCCTTACTTCTGGCGTAATTGATCAAGCATTTTTAAAACCTTACAGCATGCTCCAATTTGAGATGCCATAGTCCCAATAGCTCCAGATGGCTGGAAACAGTTGGAACTCTTGTGCGGTATTCGCATAAAAAAATTGAAAAAGGTGTTTTGAAAAAGCCTCCCTCTTTTTGGAACACTAGACCACAGCGCCATACAGGTAATTTTTCACAAAATCGGCGCTATGAAAATTATCTTATTATTATTATTTTTATTATCATAGCAACCAATCGCTCACGATATAACTTAATAATTCGGTTAGTGGCTGAGTTGACAAATCCGTCGGATTACCACCCAGGCATAGCGGGTTTAATTGCTCTGCTAGCTAAGTCCTCCATCACGACACAAGCAATATTTCCACTTAGCATGACGATAGTGGGAGATATTAAATCATTTTGACCGGTTATTCGAGAATATTTATTTTATTATTTTTTTTTAAATTCCCAAAACTATTTTGCGGTTCTCTGCTTGAAAGTGTACTCCTGAACACACAGTGTCCATAGTGATAACATTCTCGTGTATCAGCTTTGTTATATTTGACACGTGAGCGTTACACTAACGATGATAAATGCTTTCAGTAATTTATAGAAAAGATGTATCTATAAAATTTTACAATGGAGACGAGAACACATCGTGAAAGGCCAGAGTAGCCATGTAAGGGTGCAATCATCGATATATGATTAGTGCAATCGATTCCAATGATTTGTGCAGTACATTTTCGTTGTTGTGATGCAACCATTTGTTAAATTGGAGAAAAGGGTTCATAACCTAATACGAATAGGTACTTTACTTTGCGGTCCTCCAGCGACCAAATTCAGGTAAAACGTTTTGCGAATTCTGGGATTCAATCGATGATTTAAGCTTTATCTCGAAAAAAAACCTAAACGGAGTTTTGGCAGATTGCTCTAACATAAATACGTTTTTCAATCAATTTCCATGATCTGAATTGTAATTTATGTTTATTTATTTACACTTGGGCTTTTCCATTGACATTTACATCATTTATATAATATAGATACTTATAAACCGAGCGGTAGTGGTATTTAAACATATTGTTACGTTAACCGTTTTAGTACTACGCTTATTTTGCAAGTATATGTATAAATTGCCAGAGATATTTTGTGTTTTTAAATAAAAAAGTATGGTATTCAATAAAAATGAGACAAATATCAATCAATTTTATTGTTTTTTTTTTTAATTATACAAGTAAAGAATGAAATTTTAGGAATATTATAGTACTAATTAAAAAAGTACATATTTACAACTACAAAAAATATTTAAAAATACGAGTTTTTTTACTTCAGAATTGTGTTTTCCCGTGGTACATGTGCATATGAGATTGGATCGCATTATCTCATTTGCTTTGCTGAACACATTCATTTATGGGAACAAAGGTCTTGTCGTCCGTAGTGCCGCTGTCATTTGATACATTACGGTCATCCGTAATAGAACTAACTTCCGATATGCTGAAACATATCGATTCACTTTAGAGTGTATTTATTTTAATAGGATAAACAATAAATATAGTTATCAAAAAACGCGCCAACCGCAATATACCACGCTCAAACTGAACACGAGCTCTCCCGAGGACGACAAAAAGCACACTGAAAATTTCAGTGCTATACAGCGCTTTTTGACAACCTTTCCAGTTGTCAAAAACAAACCACTGATCCAAAATGGCTGATAATGCTAACATATTATAAACATTCAGAATTGAAACGTTGCTTGAAATGGCTTTTAGCCGTGTTTGGTGACCAGATCTGAATAGCCAGGTATTCCCAACCTTCCTCGTCCCCTTCTCCTTCCCCTCCCCAATACCTTCAGCCTCACAACATTCCCAATTGGTAATGTCATAGTCTCACTGGCTCCAGACGGTTGGGAGCAGTTGGGACTCTTGTAGGTATTCATATAAAAAAAAAATAAAAAAAACATATGTGTACCAACACAACAAAAAAATAAATCGATAATCGAATGTACACAGCCCGCGAAAATTCAAAATTCACCTTTTTTTTAACACACCTCGTATATCACTTTAATTTATTTTCGGCAATTTCACAAATTGAGATTTGAATTTTAAGTTAACAAAATATTTAAATTCAAACAAGTTTAAAAAAAGACTTTTTGTTGTTCTTGTAATGTTGGCAAATTGGATTTTACTAGTTAAGAGAAACAAATTTGCAAAAAATTTCAGAAATTTCTATAAAATCATGAAAATTTCATTTTTTAATGGCCTGTATTTCATAATTTAAATCAAAAGTCAATAAAATACTTCTAATCCGTATTAGATATTTAGTAATCGGAACAAAGATAATTTTGTTTGGTGGGTATTTTGGCCTCAAATCCGTAATTAAGTTTTATATGAAACAGGCCGCGCAGCCGTTCCTCTTAAGGCGGCGATATATTTAAAATGACTTCTGTGATTACTTGTACAAGAATAAAAAATAATGTTGAATACACTGTATAAGAGTAAATACCAATAATTGGACACTTTCGGCAAATGTCGTGAAAGTACGGGACACGTATATCGGAGATAAATATTCTTGAATTACCTTATGATGAACATCTTCGCCGATTATACTGATTAAAAACCAAATATATTCTTATTAACGAGAACTAGAACTAACATCAATTCAGTAGCAAAAATTCAAATCCGATCGAGTTCTGCGTTGGTTCTATTTTCAACCGCAAGATTTGTTCGATTTGTTCGCGATATTTGGCGCTGTTTTCAATAATCATTAGAGTTTCGCACCCGCCATTTTAGTGAGAGAGGGTGGCTCAAAAAGTTCGCTAGAAAAATAATCAATTAATTTTCTGTTTTATTATAAAATATTTAATTTTCCGTTTTTTTTGTCAGAAAATCAGTCGGGAGGTCAGAACGAACGTTCGCCGAGTCACGTTTCTAAAATAAAGATGTAATGAATTTTATTGATTTCTCCTTACGTTTATGGTTATAAAAAAATATTTATTATGAAAAGAGCGTCGGTATTTGCGAATTATTAAATTGCGCACTCGACCAACTTTATTTCCAAAAAAATTTTTAAAAGACGGTTTTTAATTTTGATATTAAAATTTACGTATTTTTTTCGTGTTTTTTTTTTGTGCAAAATTAGTACTAACTATTTGAGTGACCCTCATCATTTAAAGACAGTGTAGCCACTGAAAAGAACACATTTTTCCCAATGAGTTTATTCGAAAATAATTACTGGGTAGGTACGGAAAACTTTTGGAAAAATACTAAGGTATACATATACCGATATTATGAATTGATTCTTTTCAGCGTACGAGAAATAGGTTGCAGGAACTGAAATCGCTGTTTAATAAATATTTATTTTAAGGAGTAGGAGTAGGAGTAGGAGTAGGAGTAGGAGTAGGAGTAGGAGTAGGGAGTAGGAGTAGGAGTAGGAGTAGGAGTAGGAGTAGGAGTAGAGATAGGAGTAGGAGTAGGAGTAGGGTGAGGAGTAGGAGTAGGAGTAGGAGTAGGGTAGGAGTAGGAGTAGGAGTAGGAGTAGGGTAGGAGTAGGAGTAGGAGTAGAGATGGGAGTAGGGTAGGATAGGGTAGAATTGGGAGTACAAGATAGGGAATGGAGTAGGAGTGGGAGTAGGAGTAGGAGTAGGAGTAGGAGTAGGAGTAGAATGGGGTAGGGTGGGGAGTAGGGTGGGGAGTGAGATAGGAGTGAGGAGTAGGAGTAGGAGTAGGGAGTAGAGGGAGTAGGGTAGGGTAGGGTAAGTGGGTAGGAGTAGGAGTAGGAGTAGGAGTAGGAGTTGGAGTAGGGGTAGGAGGGTGATTATAAATATTTTTCCCAATATTCGTTTTAAAAATTATTTCCGACTCTCACACTCCTTGCTTCATCCACATTTAAACACACATACACAACTACTCACAACCAATTGCAGGACTGCAATAGGCAAAACCTAGCATTCTTATTAATTGGTTTTGTGTTTAATTCGGATAAATTCATTTAATTTTTTTTAAATTATGTTATCATTAATTTCCGCAAGTATTTTTAGTTTTCATTATTGTGACAGCTGTTTCGGCGTTTAAGGCAATTTTAAAACTGTCTTCTCAGAACTTATCCTGTCTCCGGGCTTCTTAATTATTCCTTCCTGTCAAAAAATCATATGCTGAGGCTTTTTTCCAGCAACCCTACATCTCCAACCCTCCCCAATCCTCAACAACAGTTTGAAAATGGCCTTAAACGCTGAAACATCTGTCACAATACTAAAAAACTAAAAATACTTGAAGAATTTAATAACATCAGTAATATATCTGATTTATATTAAATTTTTATCAAATATATTCTGTTCTCTGCTTAAAAAAAGTATTGTGTGTTGAGGATTCTTCTCCCCTCTGGTCATTCGGGAGCCACTTCTTTCAGCTGATTATCAGATTTTGATATATCAGATATTATCAGATATCAGATATACACTGTTCTACCTAGCTGTCACTTGTTCTATTTTTTTGTTCTTTTGTATTTGTAAAGAGTGTGGGAAATTTCTGAAAAGATCCCTTCTGGACTCCCTAGAAAGCCTCCAGATCCCCCTCCTGACCCCCCAGATGATAATAATTCGTAAATTTCAGACATCGAATCTGTCATAGTAAATTCTTACAAAAAAATTAAATTTAGTTCATCTCCAAACACATCCGACCCCCCTTCAACTTCCAGTCCCCAGACCCAGTAGTACTTACAGCATCTCCACCAACTAATGTCTACTCTGTTCATTCCCGTAGCTCATATATTGTGTACGCTCAAAAAACCGAGCATTGAAAAACTATTCATTCTCTTGAGTTTGGTAAATTTCTGCCATAATTCTTTCCATCAAGCCTGGAGGTGTAAAAGCCGAGGGTCGTTTTCGACTCTTCGTTGAATTCCTCACGGGGTTAGCCGCCAATTCATTTATTAAAAATATTTACATTTCATCAAA
This sequence comes from Halesus radiatus, assembly GCA_022606495.2. Classification (NCBI taxonomy): domain Eukaryota; kingdom Metazoa; phylum Arthropoda; class Insecta; order Trichoptera; family Limnephilidae; genus Halesus; species Halesus radiatus. Next base: position 21,758 of record JAHDVE020007816.1, read on the forward strand.
TTCCAAATTCAAGGCATACATTCCTACTTTTAATGTAACCCGTATGGGCCTGGTTAGAGGAATCTCGACCGATCTTTCCAACCCAGAAATTTTATCCACTCTTACAACCCCTCAACATATCGGCAATCCTATAAAAGCCAGAAGGCTAAATTACAAGGACTCCTCTGAAGGCATAATTTCCTGAAAACCCTTCGAATCTGTCGTGATCACCGTTGATGGACAGTCTCTTCCCTCACACTTATATTTATTTTTCAACTCATTACCGCTTGAAATTTACACTCGTCCCACCACACAATGTTTCAATTGCTGTTTCAACCCGCCTTCTGCATTTACGCACAGTATCAATTGCTGCCGTCTCTGAGACTTGGTTTAAGCCAACTCAACTCAAGGTGAGTGGCTACCAATGTCTGCGGGACGACCGCATTGATAGGATGGGTGGTGCAGCCCTACTCATCAAAAACTCCCTACCCTTCACCCCTCTTTCCATTAATCCTCCAAATTCATTCTTCCAATTAGTGGCAGCTACTGTCGCTAATATTACAATTATATCCTTCTACATTCCCCCATCTACCCCATTTGATCTTTCCTTATGGGTTCACATTCTTGGCAAAATATCTTCTCCTATGATTATTCTGGGTGACTTCAATGCACACTCCCCACTGTGGAGTTCTTCATCCACGGATTTCGCAGGAAACAAAATTATTGACCTTATAGACTCCTTGAACCTTTGTCTTCTAAATGACGAATCCCCAACAAGGCAGAGACTTAGTGCTGTGGACATATCTCTTTGTTCCCTATGCATCTCTCCACAAATTTCGTGGAGAACTACCTCAGACCCCTGCGGCAGTGACCACTATCCCATCATTCTGTATCTGGCTCAGCGGTTAGATACTAACTCATTTAAAACTAAATCAAAATATATTACAAATAAAGCCAACTGGTCCCAATTGAGATAATCTATTCAGGCTCTTACCCTCTCTCTTCCTACCCCTAATTCAGAAAATTGCCATCACTTATAAATCTTGGTCTGAGTCCATTCTTAAATCCGCTGAAAAGGCTATACCTAAATCATCTCCTGTAGGCGCGAAGGCTTGCCCTCCCCCTTGGTGGGATGAGGAATGCCTTCAAGTGTTGAAGGAAAGGAAAGCGACCAATAAGACATACTGCCAACAGATGACAATGGAAAATTACTTAAAGTCAAATATGCCCAACCTGTGGCTAAACGAATATTTTAACTTCGTAGTCAAAATTATTGCAAAATATACAAAGAGTACATAATGCTGAAGTACCCGGCATTGCCCAGTCCAAAAATAGTCCTCTTTTAGATATGTTTCCAGTGAATCGCTTTGTTCTTCCGAAAAAACGCCTAATTACCGGTACTTCCAAAACCGGTCGAGATTATTATATTAAATTTTAGTGGTTCAAAACAAATTTATGCGTCTATGTAAATATATTTATTTTGTCCCTATGTCTCGTTTTACCCGACTTACCCTTACCTACCGTAATATAACCGAGTAGGCGTATTGTCATCTCATTCGAACCCGTGATATTCGACGCAACTTTGAATTACATTTTGAATTTAAATCAGGAAATAATAAAGAAAAATAAATTTTAATGTCAATTTGCAAGCATATAATTATTATTAATTGTTTTTGTGTTTAATTCGAAGAACTCCATTTATTTATTTATTTTTAATTTAATGTATGTCAAATTTAATAATGTTATTATTAAATTGTGTCAAACTGTGGTTAATCCACATTGAAAGTGGTCTTAAACGCCGAAACAGCTCTCTCAATAATAAAAACTAAAAATGCTTGCAGAACTTAATACTAACATTATTAAATATGATGTACATTAAATTTTAAAAAAAAAATTTAATTTACATTTTGGAATAATAATATACTTATTTAATCACCTCCGTTGGGAGCAACGTGCAAAACGCCAGGTATTATTATTATTATTCATTCAATATTTAACAGCTTAATAACAATTAATATTCCAACTAGAAGTACCCGATCTAAAATTTTGTTTAACTGCAACAATAACTTCAGAACTGAGTCTTTCAAATATTCATTGGTACCTCGACTTCACACAGTAGGTAATACATATTCAGATATAGTAGACATTTTCAACTGCTCTGAATACAAATACAAACAAACGATTATTGCATACATTCTGTATAATTATTAATATATGTGTCTAAAGTATAAGTAACAGTGAATGCGAGGTATGTTTTGATTTTTCTCCTCTGAACTCATTACTTAGAATGGTACTTACACTCTGTTTTTCCTGTATTTGTTCGATTTATTATCTTTGAACCTAGTGTGATGTGTTTTGCACCTGTTTATTATAACTAACTTTATATGTAAAAGTCCATATAGGGCGTATATTATACAATAAATAAACAAATATCTTAAGCAGCCATTACACCTGTCGTAAACAAATAACAACTTGCTCCAAGTATTCTTTATTTTACTAGAGTCGTAGAACAAAACAAGGGGGCATCAGGTTCAATGTTTGAACTTATCGCGACGGTAGAATGAAGCTCGAAATTGGAACTTTGCCTCAAAAAGTAGTTCCATCTTTTTTCAAATACATTTCGTTATTGACATTACATAAATTTAACATTTTGCTGCCTCCGCTGACTTCGGAGTTCAAGTTAAAGTATACCACATTGTTTTTGTTAAAAACTACATTTTACTCTATTTATTATATGAGGTTAAGTTGAAATACCTATACCGAATTTTTACTGTTAGAAACTAAAATTTACTGGCTTTAATTCGACTCCGTAACCCACTCCGGTGCTGAGATAATGCGTAAAAATGAAACAAACATGCAAATTTGTATAATAGATACGCCTGGTATATCTCAATTTCGAAATCCTCACAGCTATGTATATTTCAGAATCATATTAAACAGGCGTCAATCCTTAAATGCCTTTGCAATGGAATCTCCACGGAGTTTTATAGTTTTAGGTTAATAAGTAATAATTAGTTCATAAGTAAATAAGTAATAATTAGTTCATAAGTAAATAAGTAATAATTAGTTCATAAGTAAATACGAAATATTTAGTTAATAAGTTTTTTTTTTTTTATATGAATACCTCACAAGAGTCCCAACTGCTCCCAACCGTCTGGAGCCAGTGAGACTATGACATTACCAATTGGGGAATGTTGTGAGGCTGAAGGTATTGGGGAGGGGAAGGAGAAGGGGAAGAGGAAGGTAGGGAAATACCAGGCTATTCAGATCTGGTCACCAAACACGGCTAAAAGCCATTTCAAGCAACGATTCAATTCTGAATGGTGGTATTTCACCAGGGCGATACTGAAAGTATCTTCCACTCTGGAACGTGCGCAAATATACTATATATTATTTTTAAATGAATTAATTGTGAAACAACACAAATTAATTAAATAAAATTACTTGCGCACGCCGGGATTTGAACCCGCGACCTTCGGATTCGTAGTCGAGAGCCTTACCCCTCGACCATGGAGGCCGTCAAATTTTAATAAAAAGTTAATAAATAATAAAAGTTAATAAGTAATAATTAGTTCATAAGTAAATACGTAATATTTAGTTCATAAGTAAGTAATTAATAATAAGTTCATAATTAAATAAGTAATAATTAGTTCATAAGTAAGTAAGACAAATCATGTTTTTAAAACTCATCTCTTCGAATAATTCGAAATATCCAAGGTACAGTGGGATACCCAATTAACATAGCGAAGCTAGACGGTTAATATTTACCTAATACAATTAAGCGTCAAATTTGAAACTATTCACAATACACGACATTGTAAATAACTATAAATATTTGCAAATGTTAATAATTATCATCTAAAATTTCAGCTAAACCTCGAAAACAATTATTTTTTCGGTAATTTTTTAAATTTCTTAATTGTAGTCCTAAATGCGGAAAGAAAATATTAATATGTGATTAAATACCAACTCTTATTTAGCCACCAACCTTCCAATAAATGAAATATCAATGATCATGCAATGTGCAGTGTTTTCTAATATTGTGACCTGTTTGTGGAAAATCATATCTTCTCAAGCCAGAACTTCGTAATAACGTGTTAATCTGGAGTGACCTGCCGGGTTAGTATGTTTCTGTATCTGTTTGCACATAATGAGAGTAATAGCAAGTAATATTTGTACAGCACCCTTGAGGTGATTTTTCACAAAAAAACAGCGCTATACAAATAATCCATTTGTTATTATTAAAAAATATTTATTTCACACCAATAAATAACAATCAATCATTTTCACAAAGTGTCCTTTGTGGACTTCTTTCCATTCGTTCCATTGTGTTCACCGCTTTCTTCTATGGCGTGCTTCCCCCTTCTCCACCCCGGCGGGTACCCGTTCTTAGCTGCGTCGTTCCACCATAACTCCTCGCCCTGGGCTCCGATCAGATAAACCACGTTGGTAACGAAGAGGACTGCTAGGACTATCCAGAAAGCATTGCGCCACTGGGCTTGAGTTTGCTGTAATAAAATATGTACTTATTTTTCAATAGAAGGTATGAAAGGTAAAAATAGGAAGACTTTGATTTGGGTTGAGTTAACAAACTACGATGTTACTATTGGATTGGTGAAGAGTTCTGCGAATGGAGATTGAAATCGCGTTATCTCAATTTTCATTTCCATTAGTTATAGGAATCTTGATCGTTGCATTAATTATGGTATTCAGTGCTCTCAGCATTAATCCTGCATTTTCCGATACAAAACATGTTGTGGAGCTTGCGTTCTAACGACAACAGCAGCATCTTTTGTGTCCGTTTAAATATGAAATTATACAATTTATTTACCGTCCAGTACAGAATTAAGATTTTCAGTACAGAATTTACAGTCAGTTCAGAGCCCAATCGTCATCAGTGGAAATTTACGTCAATTATATAACACCAGAGCTGATTGTCCAAAAGTTCTACAAACCCTGGAAGCATCCAGGCCGCCTCTAAAAAACGCCCTTACTACTGGCAGTCTCTTACTATCTTAAATTCCTTATTCATTCAAGATGTGGTGTTTCTCCCCACACTGTGACCTTTAATCGCCCTTTCATCATGCGTGCAAATTACAGACAATTTAGTGGTCGACTATCATCCATCCCCGCTATAACAGGAATAGCTTTGAAATACTTACATCGGGAGTAAGATACCCCACCAGGTAGGGCGTAATAATGCCTGAAATGGATCCCACTCCATTGATGAGAGCCGTGGCCGTGCCGGCGTAGTTGGGCGTGATGTCCAGCGCGTTAACCTTCATGCCGCAGTAGTAGGAGCCCATCGAGCCCATCGCCACGCAGAAGAGGGCCACCGCAGCGGTCGTGTCGCAGCCGGCGTAACTGGCGGCGATGATGAATATTCCTGGACCCATCGATGCTGAAAAAATATAAAAGGTTTTTGTTAAAATACCGACAGAAGAGATAACAGGTTCGTCTTTTCATGAAGGTATTTTTATTTTTTATCAACGCCTGGAAAGTATTGAAATCCAAACTCTAGTCATAAATCAACCAGAGAGAGATCCAAAAGTACATGAATGCGGAAATACTGTGAATTCTTATGATATACTATATTATGTTTTCTCCAGTGAAGAGTAGTAGAAAGCTTTACTTGTTGAAGTGATTCTGTAATGATTACTTTTGCTGTGGTGAATCCTTACTAATCCCGCTCCCTCGTGGTCCGGTAAGGAATAAGCATTACGACACTGCGTAGAAATGTCCCACAATGATGCAGCTGCGATGCAAACCGTTGCGTTACTTTAGCGAACTTTGCTTTTCTTTACAAGATCTGCAACACCGCGTGAAATGCTCATTCTTTGACGGACCGTCAAGGAGCGGGCTATCCGTTTTGATAGATTGTCCTATCTTAATAGGATTGTTCCAGTTTTTAAAGCATTACATTACATGTCAGGTTGAAATGCTGTGTTTGTTCCAACAGTAAGTAAACTGAAGATTCTCTAAGGATATAGCAGAGAGGATCTTTTTTGCAACATGACTTTTGAAGGCTTTACCGGATTTAGAGTTTCCCCCCATCTCAAATAGGGTTTACTTCTACATTTCCTTAATAAGACCCTCCACAAATATCACAAAGCCATGAGGCTGCCTCGTGTAAAGTAAAATAATACAACGTGTTTAATAGAATATGAATAAAATGATTTGATTAAAATTTTACCTATAGTCGTAAATATTTTCCTGGCATTCTTGACGGAGAGCCAGTTCTTCTTGATGCACAGATCGCAGAAGGACCCGAAGCAGAAAGAAGACACCCACATTACAAAGTAAGGCAGAGCAGACAGCATGCCGGTCTTGGCAATACTGAATTTCAGGACGTCGTTCATATACTTGGGGAGGTCCGTCACCATAGTGAAGTAACCCCAATCGTGACCAATCTGAAAAAAGCAAGTTATTTAATATGTTTATTATTATTCTATTTTATTCCCTATTATTATTCTTAACCCTTTCAAACCTGAATTAGAACTGGTAGTGATGCTGATAACACTTCGTAGATTCATTATAAAAAATGATTACACACAATTTTTTTTTCAACTTCTTGCTACTTTCATTTGAAAGAACATTATCTGAAGTGTTTCACTCAACATGACAAATCGGACACTGTATACAAAAAATACAACGTTTTCTTGATTTCCGAAAAAAACCATTACACAGTTAAAAAATTCCTTCAAAACCAACATTCAATAAAACAAATAAAATGGTGCGGAAGTTGAAATTAATACAACAAAAAAAAACATCTATCAACATATAAACGAGTAGCTAAAATCCTTTGATAAAAATATGGTCATTAAATGGTTACCGAAAACCTTCTTACTTGTAACTTGCGATAACTGAAGAATAGCAAAAAATGGCAGCTGAATTTGTGAAACAAATCTCAAAAGAGGGGTGTGTGCATATTTGGGTATTTTGGAAAATGGCTTTTACAATGACAGCGTGTTTTTTAGACCGGTTGGTTCGACTCTTGTTTTATAAGTGAAGAGTGCAAGAAAGCTGTAAATACGCGTAGACAATATGGACAAAATTAACATAAACCATGTAGAGTAATCAACTCATGGACGGTGACATACAATCTTACCAACGACTTTAACTGTTTTGTAAAAAGCATTAACTTTGTGGCTCGCCATAATTTACAATAAAAAACACATAAATTTGTTGTAGACCACTTTTATTTTATCAAAACTCTACCGGTTTCGGAAGCACCCTTCCTTCATCAGGAGAATATTAAAACTAACTTATGATATAAAATATTGACAAGACATATAAATTTTAGGTGTTGGAGTGGGGGGTAAGCAAATGGGTAGGGGTAATTGTAGGATTTCCGGGAAGAACAGAGCGATTTATTGGGAAAATATTCAGAATGTGACTAAAAGATAAGTTAATTTGGTTATTTAAAATACTAGCATTATTATTAAGGGATTTTCTAATTTCGAGTGCTTCTAAGTTATCCAATTTTTTGCTTTTATTGTTACGGTGAAGAATTGTAACCCCTGTGTCCTTGTTAAAAGTGTGATCTTTGGAAATTAGATGATTGGCAAATTCTGAGAAGTTATTGTTATTTAAGCATCTTAAATGTTCTGTGACTCTAATATTTATATTTCTAGTTGTTTTACCTATGTAGAACGATGGACAATCATTACAACATAGTTGGTAAATACCTGAGTGGCTTAATTTATGTTCTCTATCTTTAGTATTTTTTAGTAATTTACCTAAATTGTTATCAGTATAGAACGCGGGTTTAATGTGAGAAGGAAATTTTTTTGTGCTAAGTGAGGAAAAGTTGGATATATATAAGATTCTGCGCCATTGAACAGGATTTATTATTTTATTATTATTTTCAGGTGTATTAAATAAAAATGTATTTGTTGAAATTAGTTTAAGTTTCTTATTGAGGATTTTATCAATTAAATTTGTAGAATAACCATTATTTAGAGCAATTTGTTTAATTTTTGTAAGTTCAATCGTGAAATTAACAGATGATAGTGGGATTTTTACTAGCCGGTGCACCATTGAATGATAAGCAGAATGTTTATGTGTGACCGGATGGTTTGACATGTTATGGATTGTTATATCTGTGTACGTAGGTTTACGAAAAATGTTGAATTTGTTATTTATTGAAGTTAGTGTTAAATCTAAAAAATTAATCGATGCATTACTGCCTATCTCTAAAGTGAATTGGATGCTTTTGTGGAATGAATTTATTAGAAGAAGGAATTTAGTCAGTTGCCGATCTGTCCCTGTCCATGGAAAAGATACGTAGACGATATCTTCTGTATCGAGGCAGATCAGCAACCTGTTAAATTCGCTCGCTGTAAAGGCCATTCCCTGCTTGTCAGAAAATAGGCGGCGCCATTATTTTGGGTATAACTTTGAAATTGAATTCAGCGACCTCGCTGCGCTGTCCGCTCGCTCCGGTCACACCGCCGCTGTGCTAATGATTACGCTGTTCACGGTAAACAAGCAAATGGTTATTCTAAATTGACCATCTCAATAAAACTTAAGCCTTTCAGCACAAATATTTTGACTAACCACCTGGTAATAACAAAATCCGTTGTATCAGCTCACTGCTTACAAAATTTCGCTTCGGCCGATATTGGTAAATTAAAAAAAACAAAATAAGAAAATAAACTCAATGACGATCGCCTGGCACTAGAAAAATATTAGGTCAAATGACTAAGATGCTTAAATAGCAATAACTTCTCCAGAACACCAATCAATTTCAATTTCTTTGGGACACAGGCTGGTCTTCACCGCTGGCTGTCGCTGCAGACAACCAAGGCACTCGAAGTAAAATCACTGTGTAATAACTGGTATTAAACAACAGAGTAACTCTTGGTCCCCATTATTTTATCTCAGTACCCCTGCGTATGTCAATGACAAGATGCAGACACAACTGCTGATGAAAATTGCTTTCAACTTCCAGCAATGATAAACAAAAGGTGATCTAACTAAGTATTGACTGTCAATGGACAAAGACCACGGCACACGCGAAGGAAAAATTTAATTTATATGAACAGAGTTTTTTTTAAATATATTACCGCAGCAATGACAAGTGACCAAATGGCGAAGGAAGACAGCATGGCTCTCCACGGCACAGACTTGTCGGTCTTCTTGTCGATTTGCTCTTCCAGAAACTCCCTTTCTTCATCAGATATGAAGGGATGAGTCCTCGGGTCACTGTAGACGAGGAGACACTGAAAACATAAACAAATAACTGACCCTAACTGTGTAAATAGAGTTCTTCTAATTTATTATGTGAATAATTGACCGTTGAAGCATGACTTCCGCTTCCATGACGGCCTCCACGGTCGAAGGGTTAGGCTCTTGACTACGAATCCGAAGGTCGCGAGTTCAAATCCCGGCGTGCGCAAGTAAATTTTAATTAATTAATTTGTGCTGTTGCACAATTCATTAAATTAAAAATAATATATAGTATATCCAGTATCGCCCTGGTGAAAGACCACAATTCAGAGTAGAAACGTTGCTTTAAATGGCTTTTAGCAATATTTTTTGACCAGATCTGTATAGTAACGTATTTCCCTCACCTTCCTCTTCCCCTTCTTCTTCCACTCCCTACCTTCAGCCTCCAACATTCCCCAATTGGGGATGCCATAGTCTCACTGGCTCCAGACGGTTGGGACCAGTTAGGACTCTTCTGTGGTATTCATTATGTCTGCTTTGCAGTCAGGTGACACTACCCGAGGAAACCCGAGCGCAATAGTGTATTTATCGCGCTTGCCTCGTCTTCTTTTAGATTTATTCGCCTCACCGTTTTTCGTGTCGATTCTTGCTATCGTGAGACAAACTATAACTGTAGGTATAATGTTATTGGTGTAGAATAAAGACCTGATAATGGATGCACGCATCTACTAACCTATAAATCAAAATCCAAGCAACAACTATGCAACACGAAAGTGGAAATATCCTCTGGCTTCCTCCCCTCGGGAAAGATATCGCAAAATATCTCAGCTAGAGTCTCGAAAAGAACGTAGACATAAGGAATTCAGGGTTTAGGTACTGAATCCCCACATTTTACTACGCTGTCATCATATATTGTTACGCTATCGCTGGTGAAATTAGTAACATTTTTTTTTATTTTTCATCATCTTAAAGGACTCTATTTTGGAGTTGCAATAATCGTCTCATTTTTTTCATCATTCACAGTTATAATAAGTTTTTCCTTACCCACAAAACGAACCAAATGACTCCCATACTTCCAAAAATGTAGAAAACGTTCGGCCAGTTGCCGTCCTTTGACATGACGAACCCGGACACCACGGTGCCGAGGATGTTGCCTATTTGGGAGCCGCCGAATATGAGCGATCCCATCCGGCCACGTTCTGTCTTGGGCACCCAACGGGACATCAGGACGGCCAGGGCTGGTGATGTGGGACCCTGGAAGATACATAAAATATTGATTTAAAATTTTTTTGAAATTTTCCTTTTTGCCGGTCGGTTTTGTACGATTTAACATTCCTAGGACCCGAATATTGCGTCATTTAATTGAGTGTAAATATTTATATCAGCGGATAAATCACGCAGTTCCGTCCTTACCCAATGATTACGAGAGCAGGACCCCCGTTCTGAGGGGGCCCCTAATTCATGCTCATAAAACCTAAGAAAACAGGTTGTATGTGGTGCGACCAAGGGCCGGACTTCCACCTAAGCCCCGAAGCCACAGGCCTAGGGCCCCAACCAGTCAGGAGACGATGTTTTTTTTTTTTAAACTATAACCTGCCTATAGGCCCTGATAGAAATAATGTCACTAGGACATATGTTGTCATATTTGGGGATTCTGTGTAGAGTACCATATTGAGTAAATTGAGAATATAGGAAGAAATATTTCAACTTTTCCTCGGTTCCCCACCTCAAAAGGAAACCTGGGTCCATCATTTTGCAAAAGGTTCAGAAAAAAATACGTAATTTTTTAACCCTCGCTTTGGAGGGGGCCGGGTTGTTGCCAAAATGGTTTACATTAAGGACAAAGAACTTGGAAAATAATGCGTCAATTTTTTTTAGTTGCCCTACCTCGGTGGGGATCTTAGCTGGGTGCCAATTAAAGAAAGACTGAGAAAATAAAAAGTCAGTTTTTTGTATTATTTTCTTGTAGGTTTTAGACTTTCAAAAGGGTCGCACATAATCAGAGTGCCCCCCATGGGCCCCTACATAACCTAAAATTGCTGTGACATTATGGCAGAAAATAGATCAGTTCAATAAATTTTGAATGACCTTCGTTGCACAGCCATAAGACGATTTATAGTCTCCGGGGACGGGAATTCAAATTCGGAAGATATATGAAATTTCTCTGATTTTTTCCATATACAGTCATTAATTACCATTTTGGAGAATTGCACCAATTTTCAGATCAGAAGAGACTATTAATATCGTTCTGGCCTTTCACCAAGGCCATTATTCAGAATAAAAAACATTAAGGAAATAAAATTGCTGAAAATGGCCAATTGAGTAATTTATTGAACTAGACCTAAATAGCCCAGCACTTTTTAAACTTCCTAATCATCATATTCTATATTCCAATAATTTCTAAACATTTACCACGTAAATAATGCAATACAAAATACGTAACCTCTGCCAGTCCTTGTATAACCCTCACTGCAATAAGTCCTCCGGGATTGTCTCCACCTGCCTTGACTATAGCCGGGGTAGCAAGGGTCAGTATGGCTGTGATGAACACCCCCACGCCAAGGGTGTATTTGGCTCCATACTTCTCCGCTATCAAGGCAGCAGGAACGTGTGTCAATACATAACCGTAGTAGAAGGAACTGAGAATCACCCCCTGCGTCACCTCATCCCAGTTGTACTGCCCGTGAAGCTGAATAAAAGATAAAGAATTATTATATTATCATTTAGTAAAGAAACTCACCTCCAGAGCGCAATTGGTAGTTCAATCATTTGTTTGGTTTGTTTAATTGGCCACACTGAAAACTGAATTGCAATAATTATTGTTAATCAAACTCCATACACAACGCTAGTAAGAAGCATTCTTGAATACAATTCCTCACTTTGGTCATCTTTATACATTCACTCACTCGAAATTAAAAGAATGCACCATAAATTTTTAGGAAACATAAATTACAAATTGCGTATTCCAATTGAAAATCTGAATCATAGTGACTTGACGCAATCTCTTAAATTAAACAATTTGTCAAAGCGAAGAAAAATCTGTGATATTTTATAAATATTTAAAATCATTAACGGAAAGTTAGACAGCCCTAACCTGGTGAGTGTAATTAATTAGGGTATACCTAATAAATACAACACGAGACTCCATGCTCCATTTCATACAGTGTCTTCTCGCACTAATTTTATCTTCACGTCTTGTTCACAGAGATTGCATCTGGTAACATTGCTTTCTTTAAGGACCAAGCATAGATTCATTTATTTGATATGCAATAATCCTTAATAGATTAATAGTAATAATAATATTTAGATGATTTATATAGCGCCGTTTTTGTTCAAAATCACCACAGGGGCACAATCACAAATATTTTTTTCCGGATTCTTTGATTGTTGCATAATTACTAACTTATTCATGTTCAATATAATTTTCTCTATATTTATATACGTAAAAGCCCAGTGGGCGTCTGTGTTGGATGTGTGTCAGATTGAAGTATACCATATTGGGTCTTTTAAAAAACGACCCTATATTGACTTTTATTCAAACCCGTATCTCATTTCAGTGCTGAGATATAACGTAATATTGAAACATACATACATACTCCAAATTTAAACATTAGATAGATAGATTTCAGTTGAAGTTTTGATTTTTGTTGTGGTAGGTTTCATCAGAACAATCAACATACATTTTTAATATTAACATCAATGTTGCAGCCAATTGAACGTTTACAGGGGCAATTGAAACGATTTCCATTTGCGACGTCTCATTGACAGCGAAATATTCGATTTTTGAATGAAGCTTTTTGGACAATTTATTACACTGATGAATTAATTCAAAGACCTAATAATACAAAAATAATTTGCCATGTTCAAGGAGTATGCGTGAATAATAATAATTACGCGGATGACGTGGTTCTTCAATCAACATTCACTTAGCGCACTAAAGAAACTACTGCGGGTATGTGAAGATTTTGCAAAAAACCACAACCTTGCATATAGAATACGTCCAAATCAATCGTAATGGTTTTCAAACGTAAAAACGAAATCATACAAACACCCTCAGTATGGTTAAATGGAAGGAATATGGATGTTGTTCGTAGCGTTAAATATTTGGGACATATTATCACAGATGACCTATAGAGCGATATCCGTTAGAGCAGGTGTGCTCACAAGGCGTTTTCACCTGTGCAGCACAAACATTAAAAATATACTGTTGAACGCATACCTCAGAATTGTGGGTACATACCAGTTGCATAAGACAAAAGGCACCTACAATAATGCATATCGACAACTATTCCGTCTACCAAGATACTGTAGCACTACAAAAATGTTCCTGGAGGGAAGAGTGCACCTTTTCAGGGCACTTCTCCACCACCGCGTGTGAATCTTATGGTGCAGAGTACGCGAATAAAAGAATACCATCATTTCTATCACAGCTGCATGGAGTCTCCCTTGATGACCCTTTGGAGACGAGAGATCGTCAAATATCCACCATAAACTTTTTTTTATAATTTCTTCAAACGATTGGTATTCACTTTGTGACGTCATCATTAATAAATTAATTAAATAGTATACTTTGTTTTCACTTCTTTATAAATATTCTTAAATATCTACGTGTTTCGAAAGAGATGCTTTCATCATCAGGAATATATAAATACTAAAATATAATTTCAAGTATAGACAAAATATAAACATAAACAAAAATTGATTAAAGTGAGTAAGTAATAATCAAAAGTTCTAATAAAAAAATATTATAAAACATTGAATAAGAAATTTAAATATGTTTTATTATTAATATTAATATAAAAATAAATTCAAAAGCTAAATTGCAAAATTTAAAAAAAAAATTTGATTATTTATTAAATTTAATTCGCTACTAACGCTTTTTCTGATTTGTAAAATATCAAATTTATCTAATTCTAAACCGGTTGCATTTCTACGTAAAAATTTTAAACACTTTTTTTTCTCTCTTAGTGAATGAACTTATTTTGAATATTATTCTAATTCATCTTTTTTCTTTTTATTCTTCCTCTTATTTTACGTCCCTATTGTTATTTATTTTTATTTGTTTGTATTATTATCACATTTCATTGTAATTATCTCTAAAAAAATAACTATTACTATTATTATATTGACCGCCTCCGGAGCGTTTTACTAGGGAGTCTATACTCGTATGTCACTTACACTAGTAGAGTTTGAAGAGGAAGCGTCCAGGTTGGGACAGGCGAGGGGGTCGTGAATAACCCCATGGTTGGGGCCTCGGCTGACCACCATCTGGGTGATGGCGATGTTCAGGCAGACCCTCAAGGTGTAGGCCACCATGAAGCAGGTGAAACCCATGATTCCGGTCACCCATCGTTGGGGAATCAGAAAACCTGTCAAAAATGAATATGTTGTAGTTTTTATGCCATTTGTTTAATTGGTCAATTTTAAACGGGCCTTTTAGTCATAAAATCTTAGGCGCTGTACTTGATAAGTTTTTGCCTATTGCAGCTTCTTCTACGCAAATATCCTCGATACTAGTTACATACCTCTGACCATATGGTCCGTTATTCCAAGAACGTGGACCTAACCCGTTAAATGCACTGTCCCTAAATAGCATACAAAGAGGGTTCAACCTTAGAGTAATAATATACCAACAATATGGGTTCAACCAATCTGTTGGTAACGCATCATCTGAGGGTGAATAGCCTCTAGGTAAGATTATCCATTAGCCGAGTAGGATGGTGCTAGCCCGTTCAATGCCTTATACACCATAAGTCAAAATTGTTCAAAAATGTTCTCTATTTTGACTCCGAAGCCCATTTTGAACTTGGACTTGGAAATTTTTTATGTTCAGAGTTCCTAAAACAATTAGTTTAATGACTCTAACGTAAATACGAAGTATAATTATCTAATGAATCTTATCTTTACTTGGAATGTTTAAAAAACGCATTGGGTCTTTTTGGGAAATGAGACTTGAAACTACTGTGACTTGCGACAGGATTTCACTCTCTTCGGAGGATTTTTGTACTTAAATTTCTCATTCTCGCTGTATTTAGCGAGAGAATTTATTAGAGGGCTATCATGTCCTGCTAAGCCAGCGTACAGTTTTTTAGATTCTACTTATTAACTATTAACCCCTTCATCAGAGGAATTTTTAGGTCATTATGGAGAATGAAAACCCTGATCTATCTCGGCGCATTCAATGCTAGTCAATTGTGTTTGTTTTGCAGGAATTGAAATTTGGTCATGAAAGTGTGAGCTACATAACCCCAAATGGGTGCAGCATATGTAAAGCCCGGCCTCATGATCGTCTTATAGATGAGAAGTTTATTGTTTGATGATATGGGATAGACTATTGATTTATTTGCTGGTTTAACTTTTACAAAAATACGCTTTTCCCACGTTAGTCTAGAGTTACTTCGACGAATTTAATTGATTTTTCCTATGGCACTTTTTCCCCAAGCAGTATTATGTTAGGGGGCAATCACGTAGAAGAGAATTGATATGGCAATATCCGATGGCACCGCACATTAGACAATCTGCTTTGTTGAACACCCCATATCGTCTGTTAAGCTGAGGGTATTTTGACTGAGTCAACATTCTAATTCTCGATGCTAGAAGAGCGTTAATTAAAGACTTAGCTGTATCAACAAGTAGTTTAACTATCAAACGAAGTCACTGTGGTTTTACTTACTAAGCAAATGTTTTAAATAGTATCTCAACTATTTTATCATCCCAGTATATATTCATCTCTCATTAAAAAAAAGCTTTAACGGTCAATATAATTTCAGAAATTTTCGATTGATGAAAAACCTACGTGTTAAGTGGTTGTTGCTTGATTTACCGATTAAAGATCATTATTTTCTCATGATCTGTCCGATAGTGTCAAAATCGCGAATCGATTTTTTTTCTTTATTTATCTGATTAAACAAGTTGCAAGTAAGTGGTTTATAATTAATGCACTCTTATCACACAAAATATTGTAGATTTAAAAGATTGTTATACCAAAAAAATTAAATACTTTAACAAAAAATGCATGGTTTCGTCAATAAGTAAGTGTGACATTGAACTAAACACTGATTTTATAAAAATCGCTCAACTCTTTGAATTGCTGGGTTTTTGTATTATTTAATTCAGGACGTTTCCTTCTAATTATTAATAAAATAACTCTTTTTTTTCACGCTTAATCTGCTTTTTTATTTATTAAATCCCATCTAAAATAAACAATGCTCTTCCTAACTTCCTACACATAAATGGCAATCAGATGCATCAGATCCTGCAGGTTTTTCATTGAAAAAGACGGAAGAATCTTGTTTGAAATGTTGAAAATAAGAAACACAAGTGCGAGTATGAACGACATATTTGAATGTATTTAGAAACTAGAAATCTGATTCAAATTAAAGGTTTTTGAGGGTTCCGGTTGGTTTGGATCATGAGTTTATTGCTGAAATTTCGAGCGAAATTTTGAAACAGCTTAAGTTTTTCTTTTCAAATAAATGGTTCTCTCCACGCAGCATCCCCGAAAATGACATCAGAGGTCCTAATTTCCAAAGAATTCGTCCGTAACCAAGAAGTTCACTTCCTCGACTCCGAATTCTGAAATAGATCAGCAAGCGAAAAGTTGCTAGAAAATGCTTTAGCCATGTTTGACCAAACCTTAAAAGCTAGGCACATTCCAACCTCCCTCTTTCCCATCTCCTACTATCTCCATCCCTTCAGTACCACGCACTAGTTCAGGACAGTTGGGACGCTTGTGCGGTTATTCACATTAAAAAATAAATAAATAAGAAACCTTTGAAGACCCCCTGTTAATATTGGAAAATATCTTCATCAGATAATGTACCTGTGTATACAGGGTCTGTCGCAAAAGTATCGAGAAAATAAATTTTCAGACAATTTATTGCCAATAAACGTACAAACAATTAATATTCTTCAAAATACGCCCCTTGGGCGTCAATATACTATTTTGTAGCGTCTCTTCCAGTCTTGGAAGGCACCCTGGAAGGCAGAAGACGGAACCCCCTTAAGGCACTGCGTCGAAGCGGTTTTCACCCCATCCAACGTCTCCAAATGGCGTCCATTTAGGCTTCGCTTGATGCGGGGGAACAAAAAGAAGTCCGGTGGTGCTAAGTCGGGACTGTACGGCGGTTGCGGCAGTGTCGCCACCCCTTGCCTAGCGAGTAACTCCTGGACGACGAGAGCTGAGTGTGAGGGGGCATTGTCGTGATGCAAAATCCAGGTGTTGGAGATCTCCTTTCGAACGCGGCGAATCCTTTCGCGCAACCGTTTCTTAGTCATGTTGCACTTCTCCGCTATTAAGCGGACGCTGAGACGACGATTAGACTGTAACACTTCCCTCATTTTTGTGACGTTGTTATCAGTTTTGGAAGTTGACGGTCGTCCAACACGAACATCGTCTTCAATTGATTCCTGGCCGTTTTGGAATTGTTTGTGCCACTCGTAAACTCTTGCCTGTAACATGGCTTCATCTCCGAAGGCTTCCCGAATCATGACCAGGGTCTCGATAGTGGTTTTTTTCAGCCGAATGCAGAATTTGATGGCTGCCCGCTGCTCCAGCAAATGTTGCATCTTGATTTCCGACGCAAAGACAAAACACACTTTGCGCGGATCAGTGTGCTAGCTCTACCGTTGCTCGGAGAGGACTGAGCAGCATCGCGTTTGGGAGCTGCGACTTCCCCCTACCACCCTCACTGCTCGGCGCATCCCGCTACCCCTTCTAGCGCAGTCAGGAATTTTTTTTTCGACACTTTTCGAAAGACCCTGTATGTTAGGAAATAAGAACACTCATTTGCAAGTTCGCTGCACAAAAAAATAAATCAATCATTAAAAATGATTATATCGTACTTCTTGCCAGACGCACATGGACATGGTAATTAATGTATTCAAATGTCATTTTGTTCAATGTCTGGTGATTGAATCGTGCTTGATGAGTGTTTGTGCTCTGGATTGTTATCTTTGTGAAAAATAGATAGCAGATTGAACAATAAGCGGTTTGATGCGAGTATTGATATTTCACACGATTAATTTGATTAAACTGTCTGTTCCACTGGATTTATGAGCAACGTTTGACGACTTCCGTGGTCGGTGGTTAGATCTTCGACTCTAGGCAAAGAAGTCATGGGTTCAAAATCGGCGAGAGAAAATAGAATTTTAAAATCACAGAAGTATTAAATTAATGAATATCGTAGTGTTATTCACATAGTTCCAGAATGGGTGACAAATAACCCAGTAACGACCACAATTTATTGAAGAAGCATTGTTTGAAATGACGATAGTTTTTTTTTAATCAAGATCTGAAAGCTAGACAACCATGGTATTTTTCCCTTCATTAAGCCTCGCAAGTCTCAAAATTGTGGATTCCACGGTCCCATCCGCTCTACGCAGCTATAACTCTGTGCAGTATCACATAATAAAAAGATCTGTATAGCTAATATATTCTCCATCTACAAAACCGAGATATTTACTGAAAGAACTACAGGGATTGTAGTTTGTGGTACAAACTGCTTGCAAATATATGGCGTTTTTCAAAGGTACAAAACACTTAATTGCAACCGATAGGTATAAACTTTGGGTGTTATTAATATAATGTTGTTTTTTGCATTTCAAAGTTCGAAGGAAGTGGTTCAGAACAAATCTTTAGTTTCACAATTCAAAATCTAAAATAACTCAAAATGTTATGAAAAATAGGCATCTACTGTGCTACAAAGCTATATTAAAGATGAACTATGGTAAATAAATGAAAATCCCTTACCAAAACCACCTGAAACGAACGGGATGATCAAACAAAGCCATCAGAGTTATTATGTTCCTGCTACGGACAGTTCCATTTCATACATCGTTCGAGAGAAAGGGGAAAAGCTTCAATACATCAGCGGAGTTCCTTCATAGGTTCAGAGTTAAGAGGTATCACATCAATCGAAGTAGTTATATTTTCAAAGGTAATTTACACTTCCCTGTAGTTTGGTGCAGTCATTTATTTATCAATTTACTAAGAATCGTAAAGTTATCTTGTAAAAAACTGCGTATCTATCAGGGTAGAAAAAAATAATTTTTGAGTATAATCTAAACTCAATACTTCAGATTCACAGTGTAACAACTCAAAAAGCATCGTTCTGAGATAATTAGGAAAAAACATTTTTGGCATGCTTAATCTTCTACTGTACATCTAGTTTTGTAGATTATAATCAAATTCTAGGATTTCTAAAAAAAAAAAATATTCACAATATTATAAACATTTGTTTTTTTATTTTTATTTTTTAGAGGTTTTCACTGGATTTTCGTAGATATTACAGTTTGTGATATTTCTGATTTAGTGAATTGATATGGTATGGAATTTTTTTTTTTTTAAAACGTATATTTTAAAATAATAATAACCACTATCTTTCTAAAACAACCACAGATTATCACTTGTTACATTTTGAAACTGGTAGACATCTGTATTCTAAACATATCTTCATACTAATTAAAACCGCAAATATTTGACTTGTTACACTTTAGAATTGAGGTATTGAACTGATTCAGAGATGCTAACTAACATAAAATATTTATTCTGTTAATATTTAGGATTACATTATTGAAGTAATGTAAGTGTCCAAACATATCATCTTTAAACACATACAAAAATTAAATAAAAAACTGGATTAAAACCAAAGATATCAACCATTTCCTGCTATAACTGTATATTTTCCCCACTTTTCTTTCTTTGTTTTTCGATTTGTTTTCTTATCTAACTTAAAATCTTTTATTTAACTTACCTTTAACATCCATGTATTAATACAAATAAACCAATATACTGCAAGAATTACTGCAATTAAGAAAGGGACGCTTAGATGGTTTGGGCATGTAGAGCGAATGAATGAAGAAAGGAGTGTAAGGAGAATATATGACGCGAATGTGAATGGAAGAAGAAGCCGGGGACGTTCAAGGAAGACGTGGCACGATCAAGTGAATCAAATACTTGAGTCGGGCCATGTCAGAAGTCGGAATAACAGAAGAGAATGTATGAGACGTTGTATGAAAGTGAATGAAGCAAGAAGTGTATGCCAAGATCGAGTTGTTTGGCGGTCCGTCCTCTCTGCCTACCCCTGCGGGGAAACGGCGTGATGGTTAGTTAGTTAGTTAGTTAGTTAGTTAGTTAGTTACTGCAACTAACTGATACCAGGTATACCCACGCACTGGCCTTGCCTATGTGGGATTTTTTTTGTTTTATATACATTACCCATAGGTTGTTCAGATGTATTTATAATTTAATGTTAAAAAAAAACAACAACAAAATGTTTATAATCATTGTACTTTATTTGTGTGAATGTATGTTTCAAAAAATGAATTTATAAATAAATAAAATAAAATAAAGTTTATAAACCTCATTGTAATATTTTATCAATAAAGAAGATAATTTATTTCAATAACTCTAAATGAAAATATGAGATAGAATAAAAAGGTAACGGTCGCTACTGGGACTTAAACCCACATCATCTAGACTTACTGGGACAAGTGCCACTACCAATCGAACTATCGATACCTAATTACACCAAAATATGGCAGCTATAAAATATAGGAAATAATTTATGATTATTAGTATTTCTCAAATGGAAGTACGAGATTGATCAAATAGAGCGGATGTAAGTAGGTGTCCATACCTCAATTGGTAAAAGCAGTCGTCCCGGAAAGGCTAGAGGATCTGGGTTCAACTCCCAGTGGCGACCGTTACCTTTTTGTTTTCTTTGAATTCGTCTATTTCTTATTTTCATTTGGGAGTTGTTGGTACTATCTTCTACAATGATTTAATAAAATGTATTCAACGGTAATCTTCAAAGGGACTTATGAAACCAAAGATTCAATCGTACTAAAAATCTCAACAAAAATAAGTACATTTTTCTATCGATTTCCGTATTAAAATTATTTCTTATTTGCAACTGAATGCCTTATAATTAATTAATAATTAATTATTACATCTTGGTTCAGTAGAAAAAAAAATTATATGAAAATCTATAGAAAAATGTGTTTATGCTATGGTAGCAGAGCTGAATTTTATTAAGTTTACGTTTTGGTTTAGACTAGCTGACATGTGCCCGGCGTTGCTCGGGGTTATGCATAATTTGTATTAATGTTTTGAGGTTTTGAATACTAGCAAACTGGGTGTAATAAGGTAGATTTTTTATGATTATAAAAACTTACTGCATAACAGAGTGGAGGTGATCGCGGTGGAAGTGGGTAGTGGGAAAGGGCTTATTGGAGATCTTGGAAGGATTAACGCGGTTAATTTTGTTAATATGTAGTGTACGGGTGTGGTAATTCCACCCGTCTTTTACAGATTTTTCTCTCTCAGAAGGTTAAGATTGACACTAGTATTATTTCTTTCTAAAACTGAATTTTAAAAAAAAATAACTAATTAACCATCATGACATTCCTCCGGAAGAATATGCAGAGAGGATGGACCGCCAAGCAACTTGGTCTTGCCACACACTCAGAACCAATTACAAATTCTCCAAAATAGAGCAATGAGAATAATATTAAAGCGAAATAGATATTCAAAATCTGCTAAAATATTAAATGAATTAAATTGGCTAACAGTAAAAAAATGCTGACATTCAACGTATTGATTTCTATACATAAAATCAGAAACAACTTGTTACCAATATAAAAATCCAACAAAATTATTTACAACATGAACATTCACAGATATAATACAAGAACGTTAAAGTCTTGTACAGTCGAGTCTTGTACACATAGTCTTGTACAGTCGAGTCAAGTGTGACACGTGTTCTTGTCCGATCCGCAAAAACATTATTTTTCAACAGTTGAAAGTAGAGATTTCACATTATTAACTTGACGTGGCCGTCGGAGAATTTCTACTAAATCAGGTTTTATATTTATTCTAAAAGCATCCATTGACATATTAACTCACACTTGAAATCTATTTTTTAAAGAGTGTAATCGTGCAATTTTGCCTATTTGTCGTATTTCAATACTACCCACAAAGTGCAGTACCTCGCCGTAGCATACTCATAGCCACCTCTACACACACCGGCGCGCATCGCTTTCGTCTACACACACCGGCGCGCATCGCTACCGTCTACCACTCAGAAGCGCTCAACCTTTTAAAACATGAACTGCTACAAATGCCAACTTTCAATTACCGATGGCGTTACATGCTACGCCTGTGGTAAACAGTTCCACTATGAGTGCGGAGGAACATCCGAAACTACATTTCGTAGAGCAAATAGCGAAAAAAAAAGAACATGGCGCTGCCAAACCTGTAAAACTCCCCCCGCTACTTCAACCAACTCCATGGAAGATGTGATGAACGAAATTAAAAAAATATTCTCTGAACTAGCTTCTTTCAAAACTCTCAACAGCCAGGTCAAGGAACTAAAGGACGAAGTGTCGGAGTTGAAAAAATCCGTCAACTTCAACAACTCAAAATTTGACGAATTCTCAACAAGATTCCACGCACTGGAACAATCGATATGCAAAGTCGATCGACTTGAAAACGAAGTATCTTCCCTGCAATCCACCATCAAGATGATGCAAGTCGACACGAACAATAGAGAGCAGTGGATGAGAATACAAAATATTGAAATAAAAGGACTACCACAGGAGAACAACGAGAATATTCCTAAAATTGTATTAGATATAGCAAAAGTAATAGGTATATATAACTTAAATACAAACGAAATCGAGTTTGCCACCAGAGTCTCTGCAAAAGATCCACTCCACTCTAAACTGATTAAACCGATAATCGTAAAGTTCTCCACTCGTTCACGTAAAATTGAGTTTATGACGGAAATACGGAGAAGAAGGGGAATAAACACAAAGGATCTGAATCATCCCGGCATCGAAAGAAAAATTTTTGTCAACGATCACCTGACCAATTCCAATAAGAACCTCCTTTTTCGAGCCAAGGGCCTTGCGAAGGAAAAAGGCTACCAATTCACATGGACAAAAAACTCAAAAATATTTGTACGAAAAAATCCCACGTCGCCACCCATACTCATTTTCAAAGAAGAGGACCTACAGAAAATTGCTTGACTCCATCTGCTTCCTTTTCGCATCTTAATAATTTCTTTTGTTACCTTAATATTTTCTTTATTATTCAAAATATTTTCTCTTTCAGTCATGTATCTCCCTACACACGTTCTCCTTACCATTACCTACCCCTACTACACTCACCCTCCCTCCCCCACTTTACCTATTCCCATAAATTATCTAAATCGACACTTCCCAGGAATCATATAGGAAACAATGTTACCGCCTGTTGGCGATCACTTGCACGGGCGATATCCAGACCTTTCCGACAGACAGACGTGATCTCTTTCACACTCATTCCTTGCACGACCGCTACGGTAAGCAACCCACCTACACTCGATTTACAAAACATTTACTATATACACAAATACGTCCTAATTCTTATCTACCATTTTTGCGTATTCACGTATATGAGTATCTACCTCTCTTCTATTACATATTTCAAATCAACAGTGTCATTAGCCGGGCCTGAGATGCACAATTCCAGAATCACGTACATGCTCCACGATATACGAAGAAGTCCTATTATTAAATGTATTTACTTTGTCACGCCACATAACCGCAATATTTGTATTTACTTGTTATGTATAATTTACCGCTTACTCACTAATATTTATTTAATTAGTCTCCCATGTCTTTAGTTATATATTACCAGAATGTTAGAGGCCTTCGTACCAAAACGACGACGTTTCTTCAAAACACCCTCTCAAATGAATTCGACATAATCGCTCTTACAGAATCGTGGTTAACTGAAGGCATTAGAGACTATGAACTATTTGACTCTCGCTACTGTGTATATCGTAGAGATCGCGATTACGCTGCTACAGGTCAGCGTCTTGGCGGTGGTGTACTGTTAGCTATTAAACAGGAACTGACCAGCGTAGCTCGGCCTGAATGGCACTCTTGTGCTGAAGACATTTGGGTTACCATTCGTACCAATGGTACACGTCACCCCTTTGTCCATATATGTTGCGTATACATCCCAGGGGGGACCCAACATCAACACCTAATGGAAAATTTCCTTAATATGTTATCATACGTGGTATCAAATCACCCCGCTGATTCATTTGTTATCGTAGGTGATTTTAATCTTGCTGAAATTTCATGGATACAATCTACATCATCTTCATACTATGTAGCAAGTGATCATTCTACTCATCTCAGTAATCACTTTGTAGACTGTATGCACTTTATGAACCTCTCTCAATTCAACGGAGAACTAAATTCGAGCGGCCACATTCTTGATCTGATCCTGTCTAATTTATTAATCTCCGCCGAACCTAATGACGACCCGCTGGTTCCTGAAGATATACATCATAAAGCTATGACCATTAATGTGCCATTTCAGGAAACCCTTTCACTGACAAACGTAAAAAGAAAAGTTTTTCTCTATAACCGTGGAGACTATGAATCAATTAATTCCGCTCTAGAACAAGCTGACTGGGCATCCATTTTATCTAACTACCAAATAGAACTAGCTCTTGAACATTTCTATAAATTCTTAAAATTCCTTATAAATCTTCATATTCCTCATAAATTTACGGGGGATTCAAAATATCCTCCATGGTACAATGCCGCTATTATCAAGGTAACCAAGGAAAAATTTAAATATTTTAGTAAATACAAGAGATTTAAAAACCTGGCTGACTACGACACATTTTCTCTCCTTCGTAAACGACATAAAGACTTATGTCGCGAAAATAAATCTCGTTACTTAAGTAATATTGAAAATAACATTTTCTTAAATCCAAAAAATTTCTGGAGCCACGTCAAATCTTCCAATAAATCCCAAGGTGTTCCAAAATGCATGTATTTAGGAGATCTGAAAGCCAACAACGGAAAAGATATTGCAAATTTATTTTCCGAATATTTCAGTTCGGTTTTCAGTACAACCAAAGATATACCTCCCCCAATCCTATTGGCAACGGGAACCACATATCTAGTATAAGTAGTATTGAGGTGACACAGGAAATGGTATTAAAGTACCTTAAAGAAATTGACATCCACAAAGGCGCTGGTCCTGATGAAATACCCCAATTCTCATAAAAAGATGTGCGCACAATTTAGCCTTACCTTTATCTTTAATTTTTAACCGTTCCCTAACCGAATGCACTGTTCCTCTTACTTGGAAATCCGCATATGTATCTCCCATCTTCAAGAATGGTAAAAAAACTGATATTAAAAATTACAGGCCAATCTCAAAACTTTGCGTATTTAACAAAATTTTTGAAAAAATTATTTATGATCAAATGTATGCTGCTCTTAAGCCTAGCTTGAATACGAATCAACATGGTTTCATTAGTGGTAAATCTACAACCTCAAATCTCTTAACCTTCACAGAGTATCTCCAGGATAACCTGGATAACAGAATACAAGTGGATGCTATCTATACCGACTACAGCAAAGCGTTCGACAAGGTTGATCACACCACCTTATTAAACAAACTTTTAAAAATAGGTATTCACGGCGATCTTTATCGTTGGCTCTCTTCTTATATCTCGAACCGTAGTCAAATAGTAGTGGTGGCTGGATATAAATCCGACAGTGTTACTGTTACATCTGGAGTCCCTCAAGGCAGCTTATTGGGTCCCTTATTATTTAATATTTATATCAATGATGTTAGTAATTGTTTTTTAAACTCACAAACCATCCTATATGCAGATGACATGAAAATCTTTTCATCTATAAATTCAATCGAGGATTGTCATAAGCTGCAGGATGACCTGCATCGTTTGAATGTCTATTGTAATGCCCATTTTTTGGAAATTAATATATCTAAATGCTTCGTCGTGCGCTTTACCAGAAATAAAAACGTATTTACTCATGATTATTCAATTAATTGTCAACCGATATCTATCAAATCAGAAAGTAAGGACCTTGGAGTCATACTGGATAATAAATTGACTTTTAATAAACATATCGACCGTATAGTAACTAAAGCATCATCTATGCTTGGTTTCGTCATCCGTGCCTGTAAACAGTTCAACGATATTAGCACTTTCAAAAAACTTTACTTCTCTTATGTTCGCAGTATTTTGGAATATGCATCTCAGGTATGGAACCCAGGCTATGCACTACATAAAAACAGAATTGAAAGCGTCCAAAATAGATTTTTAAGGTACCTAAACTTCCGTTCTTTTAGATCTCATGTTAGCAATGAAGACTCCGCACAGTTCTTTAATTTACAGACATTAACCTGTCGAAGAAATATAGCTGATTCCGTAATGTTATTTAAAATCGCACGCAACCTAGTTGATAGCCCTGATCTTCTCAAACGCCTACTATTTCATATCCCAAATCGCAACAGCAGACAGCCACTTACTTTTTATATCCCTCATTGTAAAACCAATTCCAAACAAAACTCGTTTATCTATAGATCTACACACTCGTTTAACTTAAATTATTACCATATTGACATTTTTAACTCAACTACACGTGATATTAAATTAAAATCCATAATGCGACCACTCTCAAACTAGTTAACTTAAACCATCTTTTTACCTTTATCCCACTCCTATGTTCCCATCCACCCTCCCCTCCCCGACTGACATTGTTTAAGCTAATTGATGAAAAACTGTACATTGTCACACTTTACTCATAGTATTTATCATCAGCAGAGGAAAATTTATAATTGGCATAATTTATTGTTTATATTGTTATATGTATGAAAATTATGGATTTGCTGTTAATTTTCCCAAAAAAAAGTAAAATAAAAAAAAGTAAAATAAAAAAAAATAAAAAATAAAAGGAAATTAGGCTATCGAAAAAGAACAAAGCCAATATGCAAAATGGTATATTTTATAAAGAGATGAAATGCTATAATGCTCTGCCGGTCCTAATCAAAATTGCACCAATTAATAAATTTTAAATAGATTGTAAAAGGCACATTAAGTTTAGCAAGAAAGAATCCATTAGTTTTTAAATTATCATTATCTATCTGTAATAGTATAAGGGTTATAATTAATTATTTTCTAAACTTAAATGTACAAATAAGTAAAATAAAATAAATATAACAAAAAACTCTTTACTTCATTCACATAGATACATCCTCTGAATATTTTAATTTTATTATTATTTATATATGTGATATGTAAACTGTATTAATATGTAATAATATAAGAGTTATAATTAGTTATTTTGTAAACTTAAATATACAAATAACTAAAAAAAAAACTAAAACTTTTTACTTCATTCACATACATACATCCTCTGAATGTTTTTTTTTAATATTTCTATGTTATATGTAAACTGTATTACTTTTTTATGAAAATTAATCTTGGTAAAATAAAATAAAATTTGCATCACAGCTGAATAAAAATAATTTATTATTTTTATAAACAATAATTATTAATCTAAAACACTCATCCAAATTGAAAAAAACCTTCCGAGCAAAGATAAATGTCGCCGGCAGGACTCGAACCCGCACCCTTCTAATATCCGGTCAGATGCTCTACCAGTGTTCCATTCAATAATTACTGTTTTTATTATATTTTCACCTGTAAACAACCAACTTTATTAGTATGAGAGAGGCTTGTAAGGGCTAAATCCCTCAAATAGATGGCGTCGAGACAAATTATGTCTACATTTTATTGGTGAAAATTGCTTTGACTTGTCAAATAAATATAATATACTAATAAAGTTGGTTGTTCACAGGTGAAAATATAATAAAAACAGTAATTATTGAATGGAACACTAGTATATATTGATTAACTTGGCGGGTTTGCGATAAGCCGACGTAGCTCAATGGTAGAGCATCTAACCGGACATTAGAAGGGTGCGGGTTCGAGTCCTGCCGGCGGCATTTATCTTTGCTCGGAAGGTTTTTTTCAATTTGGATGAGTGTTTTAGATTAATAATTATTGTTTATAAAAATAATAATTGTTACCCTTTGCGCTATGCACAAAAATCTTGTCTTAAGTTTTTAAGAACTTTAGTTTATCAATTAAAAAATAATTTAATTTATCATAAAAACAATACTTGAATAAAATTATATGAACATGAATTTATTTTATTAAAAAACTATCGTGTCTTTCTTACACTTAAAAAAATCATATTAAAATTGAATTCCACCACTAATCGACACTTTCAAAATTAGAAATATTATTGTGCCTAAATATTTTGAAAAATTGCTACCATAATTCTTCGATTATATACAAAACTATTCAATACACTCCACATTACATTGAACTAAAAAAGGGTATTTAAGATGAAAAGAAAAGCACTCACATTTCGAAAGAGATAATCTCCACCCCGTCAACATTTAAAAAATTAATTAGTTCAACACTTAAAAATAACTCGCACTCATCTATTGTCTAACTACTTCACAGATTTTAACAAATGTACTGAACACTAACAAACATTGCGACGTTTGAATGTAACATCTATTGCATAAAGAAATAACAACGACGCTCGCAATGGTTGATTAAGTTAATCCGTGCTTTAAATAGCGTAATTACACAAATATAGTTAATTCTAGTAGAGCTAATACTATAAGTTTGCGAGAACGTTTTAAAAAAAATGTGTTTTATACGAAACTTATCTAAAAAGATCTCTTTCCCCTTGTCTTTGTGAATGTGTAGTAAATGTACGGTCCGCGAACGAAAATAAAACATAAACAATTTTAAACTGTGAAATGTTTTCTACATACTTCAGCTTTATAGCATATAGCCTTAGAACTACAATATATTTGATACAACCACTGAAGAGATGAAAATATAAATAAAGTAAGATCAATTTTTCCTTACTTCTGACGTAATTGATCAAGCGTTTTTAAAACCTTACACCATGCCCCAATTGCAGATGCCATAGTCCCACTAGCTCCAGACTGCTGGAAGCAGTTGGAAAAAGATGTTTTTGAAAAGGCCTCCCTTTTTTGGAACACTAGACCACAGCGCCATACAGGTAATTTTTCACAAAATCGGTGCTATGCAAATAATTTAATTTTTTATTTATTTTTATTATCATAACAATCGATCGCTCACGATGTAACTTAATACAAAAGAAATAATTTGGCTAGTGGCTGAGTTGAAAAATTCGTGGGATTACCACCCAGGCATAGCGGGTTTAATTGCTCGTCTAACTAAGTCCTCCATCGCGACACAAGCAATATTTCCCTTTACCATGATGATAGTGGGAGTTATTAAATCATTTTGACCGTTTATTAACTAACTCGGGAATATTTATTTTTTTAAATACCAAAAACTATTTTGCGGTTCTCTGCTTGAAAGTGTACTCCTGAACACACAGTGTCCATAGTGATAACATTCTCGTGTATCAGCTTTGTTATATTTGACACGTGAGCGTTACACTAACGATGATAAATGCTTTCAGTAATTTATAGAAAAGATATATCTATAAAATTTTACAATGGAGACGAGAACACATCGTGAAAGGCCAGAGTAGCCATGTAAGGGTGCAATCCTCGATATATGATTAGTGCAATCTATTCCAGTGTTTTTAGTTACTTCTATTACCGTGATTCGTGCAGTACATTTTCGTTGTTGGGATGCAACCTTGTGTTAAATTGACGAAAAAAGTTCATAACCTAATACGAATAGATATTTTACAAAAATCAGGTAAAATGTTTTACGAAGTCTAATATTCAATCGAATCAAAACCTAAACGGAGTTGTGGCACATTACTGTAACATAAGTACATTTTTCAATCAATTTCCATGAACTGAATTCTAATTCGTGTTTATTTATTTACAATTAGCCTTTTACATTGACATTTGCATCATTTATGTAATATAGATACTTATAAACCAAGCGGTAGTGATACATAAACATATCGTGAAATATATATATATATATAGCACTTTAATTTATTTATTTAGGCAATTCCATTATTTCACCAATTGAGAATTGAATGCCACCTTTTAGCATTTTTTTACCGTCCTACCCATACGAACGTACGTGATACGGCCGCTATATTGTCGCCCGAACGCTTGTTGCGTATCCCGTACGTTCAGGTACAAAAAAGCCATACCTGAAACCCACAAAACATTTGTATAAGTCAAGTTTGTTCCTGCGTCATCTCGTTTAGTATTACGAGGTCAGCCGAAGCTAACGGATGTGTTCAGGTATTTTCGTCTCTCCCATACAAGTTACGTCACTAGTCACACGTATTGTTATTGCGAAATCTAATGAAAAAAACGACGTTATTTTACCTCCTTGATGGATAATAATCCAAAGGACGGCGGTTAAAATACATGTGTTTTAACGAAAACTTCATATCTGTGTGATAATTATAATTTAGCTAAAAATCGAAACACGAAGAAACAATAAAAATAATGTGTACAATATAATATTTTATAATATGTTTTTTATTCCTTTGAAAAAATATTTTTGTTAGGGTAGTATAGGTTCACTTTTGATTTATTTGCGATTCAAAACTTTGATCTTCTATTGAAGCTTAGAATTCTCTGTACCTTAATATATTTGTGGGTTAATGGCGATAAAAAAAAACTACCTCGTCTACTAAGAAAATATAGCGAATAAATTTTTGAAGTTAAATGTGTTAAAATAAGCATCACGATGGGCTTAAATTTAAATTAAAAACGAGTAATTTACATTGGAACACAAATTTTCCTTACAAACTTTAAAATATAGACCGGAAAAACTTTTTTTTTAATTCTTTTTTTTATGTTATCATATATTTACATAGCAAATACGACAAAAAAAATACCGTTAACCAGTAAAATAATTTCCGAAGTTGCCTGTAAAATCGTCAAAATTTGATTTCTTTAATTGCCTATATTTCATAATTTAAATCGAAAGTCAATAAAATACTTCTAATCCGAATTAGATATTTACGAAGGTAATTTTGTTTGGGTGGGTATTTTGGCCTCAAATCCATAATTAAGTTTTTTTTATGAAACAGGGCGCGGAGCCGTTCCTCTTTAGATGGCGATATATTTAAAACTACTTTTGTAACTACTTGTACAAGGAGAAAAAATAATATTGAATACTTTATGTGAGAGTAAGTACCTATAATTGGACACTTTCGGCAAATTTCGTGAAAATGCGGGATACTTATATCGGAGATAAATATTCTTGAAATACCTTATGATGAACATCTTTGCCGACCGAATTAGGTAAATATTAAGATGTTTATCGTGAGGAGTTTAGCAAACATAATTAAGCAATCAGAATTTACAATGCGTCCAAAAAGTACAGTAACTTCGAGAGATGATTTTAAGCGATAAACATTTTTTTCGAAATTCCATCGTTAATGTACGTTTTAGGCAAAAATGTTTAGTTGTTCACACAGGAAAAAAACGCTCTTTTTAATGAAAAAAAAACACTATTTTGCCTGTACTGTTATGTAGAATCACCACACGAAGTTATCGCACTTTACCCCCGGACACCTGTGCTGCCCCGCCTTGCGAAAACGTAGCTATTCGCAAAAGTCATATTCTCAGATATGAAACCTATATTTATCAACCTAATATAAAAAAAATTACTTATTTAGATGAATGTTTCGGTTCATGTTACCTAATTTTAAAATGCGTTTTTTTTGTAATATGCAACTTATAAATTTGTTCTTTAAGCATTGTCTTTATATGCAAGAACACGGTGCATTTATTATATCGCATTCTTTACTATGATATTATTTATCTTGAGCTGAGCAATTGTCTAGCTATATACTTTATATCGCATCCTTTATTATGATATTATTTATCTTGAGCTGAGCAATTGTCTAGCTATATACTTTATATCGCATCCTTTATTATGATATTATTTATCTTGAGCCGAGCATTTGTCTAGCTATATATTTTATATCGCATCCTTTATTATGAAATTATTTATCTTCAGCCGAGCATTTGTCTATCTATATACTTTTATATCGCATCCTTTATTATGATATTATTTATCTTGAGCTGAGCAATTGTCTAGCTATATACTTTATATCGCATCCTTTATTATGATATTATTTATCTTGAGCCGAACATTTGTCTAGCTATATATTTTATATCGCATCCTTTATTATGATATTATTTATCTTCAGCCGAGCATATGTGCTATATATTTTATATCGCATCCTTTATTATGATATTATTTATCTTGAGCTGAGCAATTGTCTAGCTATATACTTCATATCGCATCCTTTATTATAATATTATTTATCTTCAGCCGAGCATTTGTCTAGCTATATACTTTTATATCGCATACTTTAACATGATATTATTTATCTTGAGCTGAGCAATTGTCTAGCTATATACTTTATATCGCATCCTTTATTATGATATTTTTTATCTTCAGCCGAGCATATGTGCTATATATTTTATATCGCATCCTTTATTATGATATTATTTATCTTCAGCCGAGCATATGTGCTATATATTTTATATCGCATCCTTTATTATGATATTATTTATCTTGATCTGAGCAATTGTCTAGCTATATATTTTATATCGCATCCTTTATTATGATATTATCATTCTTGAGCTGAGCAATTGTCTAGCTATATACTTTATTTCGCATCCTTTATTATGATATTATTTATCTTCAGCCAAGCATTTGTCTAGCTATATATTTTATATCGCATCCTTTATTATGATATTATTTATCTTGAGCTGAGCAATTTTCTAGTTATATACTTTATATCGCATCCTTTATTATGATATTATTTATCTTCAGCCGAGCATATGTGCTATATATTTTATATCGCATCCTTTATTATGATATTATTTATCTTGAGCTGAGCAATTGTCTAGCTATATATTTTATATCGCATCCTTTATTATGATATTATTTATCTTGAGCTGAGCAATTGTCTAGCTATATACTTTATATCGCATCCTTTATTATGATATATTTTATCTTCAGCCGAGCATTTGTCTAGCTATATATTTTATATCGCATCCTTTATTATAATATTATTTATCTTCAGCCGAGCATTTGTCTAGCTATATACTTTTATATCGCATACTTTAACATGATATTATTTATCTTGAGCTGAGCAATTGTCTAGCTATATACTTCATATCGCATCCTCTATTATAATATTATTTATCTTCAGCCGAGCATTTGTCTAGCTATATACTTTTATATCGCATACTTTAACATGATATTATTTATCTTGAGCTGAGCAATTGTCTAGCTATATACGTTATATCGCATCCTTTATTATGATATTATTTATCTTGAGCTGAGCAATTGTCTAGCTATATACTTTATATCGCATCCTTTATTATGATATTTTTTATCTTCAGCCGAGCATATGTGCTATATATTTTATATCGCATCCTTTATTATGATATTATTTATCTTGAGCTGAGCAATTCTCTAGCTATATATTTTATATCGCATCCTTTATTATGATATTATAATTCTTGAGCTGAGCAATTGTCTAGCTATATACTTTATTTCGCATCCTTTATTATGATATTATTTATCTTCAGCCAAGCATTTGTCTAGCTATATATTTTATATCGCATCCTTTATTATGATATTATTTATCTTGAGCTGAGCAATTGTCTAGCTATATACTTTATATCGCATCCTTTATTATGATATTATTTATCTTGAACTGAGCAATTGTCTAGCTATATACTTTATATCGCATCCTTTATTATGATATTATGTTTCTTGAGCTGAGCAATTGTCTAGCTATATACTTTATATCGCATCCTTTATTATGATATTATTTATCTTGAGCTGAGCAATTTTCTAGCTATATACTTTATATCGCATCCTTTATTATGATATTATTTATCTTCAGCCGAGCATATGTGCTATATATTTTATATCGCATCCTTTATTATGATATTATTTATCTTGATCTGAGCAATTGTCTAGCTATATATTTTATATCGCATCCTTTATTATGATATTATCATTCTTGAGCTGAGCAATTGTCTAGCTATATACTTTATATCGCATCCTTTATTATGATATTATTTATCTTCAGCCGAGCATTTGTCTAGCTATATATTTTATATCGCATCCTTTATTATGATATTATTTATCTTGAGCTGAGCATTTGTCTAGCTATATACTTTATATCGCATCCTTTATTATGATATTATTTATCTTCAGCCGAGCATTTGTCTAGCTATATATTTTATATCGCATCCTTTATTATGATATTATTTATCTAGAGCTCAACAATTGTGTTGCTATATATTTGGCAAGAATAAAGGTACCTTGATAATATATAAAAAAAATTACTTTTTAAATTTGACGTTGCGAAAGGGGTGCAAAAGTTTTAAAATTATAACGACAAAAAAAACTAAAATGAATTACTCTGTGTTTTGTCAAAAGGGAGGAATTTAATTACTGTAAACGTATTTTGTGGACTGGCTGCTTTCTGCAGATTGTCCTCCCTTGTTTCTACCAGAATACGGTATAATGCCTAAGGTGTTTATCAAAAACACAATTCATTGAGTATTGTAAACAAAACATTGTAAATACCTAATCTATACTTATTTTTGCTGATGAAACTCGGTAAACTTTTATGTGAATATGATCACACGAGCGAGGGGTCATTTATATTGTGTAACCCATCGCATGTGTAGTTTGTGTAAATAGTGATCATAAACCTAATATAAACCGTCATCATAAACCGTTCGTAACCCGTTAATCAATTAATGGTTTCGTAGTATTTCAATTAAAATTATTGTTTTTATGGGGAAATGTTTTTAACCAGCGATACTTTTGGTGTCACGTATTACTGGATTATTATCTTTCAGAGTTAAATAATGTCATTTAAATCTTCAAAATTCCATTGCTCATGATGAAAATAATCAATATGTTTAAAACAATAAATAAATAAATAACGTTGAGAGCCAAAAACAGTTAGGTTGACCGATGGATTCTAGATGAAAAATTTGCAAATTTTGTAAGGCCAGAGTGATAAGGTTTACGCGGTTTTTTTTATTTAAAGGTTAAACAATATTTTCTGCTTCATAATTAATGTGTTTTACTGATTCTTATTTCAAGGATTAGTCATCAATAAGCAGTTTCTCAGAAATCAAAACCCACTCTGTTATTTACAGTATCTAAACATAGGGGGAGTCCATATAGTACCGACCCCCCCAGGTGTTTAATGAATAAAAATATATCTATATAAAAAAATAATAATTTGTTTTGCATAGCACACAATATTAACAAATAAAGTAAACAACAAAATAATACACTTAAAATAAAGGAATACATTATTTTTTAAAAAGAAAAATATTGAAATTTACATATCTCTTTAAGCGATGATATCCAAAATTCCGCTTGTAGCGCCAACCACGTCTTGATCTGAATAAATCTACTCGTGAATAAGTTTCCTTTCTCTTCAGAATATCAGCACATGATTTATGTTCATATTTGGGTGCATTTCATACGCTGTATCAATTGTTTCAAGGCAAATTATGAACTTAATATAACAAATAGATAATCTGTGAAGTTGCAGCATTTTAAAGTTTGTATAGCTCACCCAACAAATTGATTCGGGTGTCCTTCGAGATAATTCACCGTGTCTTTTCATAAAGTAACAGAAACACTATTTACCAGCTTAATTTTTGTCATTGTTAAATTCGATGGGGAATTTACTTATTGAAAGTGATCGGTTATATGGAACCAAAGTGGTCGGGGCTATCGAACTACTCCCATATTCATATGTAAATCAATATTATTTAGTAAACCATTAAAAAATTATATATACAAACATACAAGTATTGTAATAAAATACGATGCATATTTATAATATTTTTCATACTCTCGCTGAAGAGAGTGTATCGAAAAATAAATCGATGCAAACAAAATAATGACTACGCGCAACAAACCTCAATTTCAATACGACAGGCTTGGTTCTGGCGTTTATTGTTGTGAGTTTGATAATACAATGTGTCCTAAAAAAATTCCTACGGCACAGTCATGTATTATGGTTTCGTCAAAAAAGGGGGTAGTCCGGGGTGGTCGGCGTTACACGGACTCCTCCTAATAATTTAGAAGTCCATATAAGTTTTTAATACGTTTACTGTTTTGTCTGTTGGCAGTGCAATAACTCCAACGAATAAATTAATAATCATAACAAGTTTAATTGTGAACGTTAATTTGTTAACTGCCTTTTATCTTATTTGCTTAAAAATTATATAATAGATGAGGTTTTGGCTGCCTATAGGTGCATAGGTAGATTGGTGTATGTCTTTCACATTCTTTATATTATAGGAGCGAGTGATAAGAAAAAAATCTGATATTGAACCTACAAATAGACGTTAACAGAAGATAAAAGTGGCAAAAAGAAAGCTTGATGCCGTATTATACTGTACACACGTACGTGGTGTTAAAAAGAAAAGGTGAATTTTGAATTTTCACTGTGTAAAAATCGAAAACATCTGTACAGGAATTTTTTGAAGAAATTGAACATAAAAGACATAAAAAACAAGCAAATCTACAGAATTTTGATCGGACTGTGATAATTGCTGAAGACAAACTTCCTCAGGACTACGACAAAACTTTAGGAGATTCATATTAAGGTTAACAATTATTAACAATTTAGACAAATTTTTGAAAGTACTTCAATTGGTTATGAAAATAAAACCGAATCTAAAATTTCACTTCAATCGGACTGATGATCCCAGAAAATGAACTAATAAAAATCAGAAAAGAACTTTTAAAGACTAAAAACAAACCACTTATCCAAAATGGCTGATAATGGTAATATATGATAAACATATGTGTACCAACATAACAAAAAAAATCGACAATCGAATATGCACAGCCCGCGAAAATTCAAAATTCACATTTTCTTTTGAACACACCTCGTATGTGTTTATTTTATTTTGCAAAAACAGTTATGAATACCAATACAATGCAAAAGC
The DNA here is from genome assembly GCA_022606495.2 of Halesus radiatus. Taxonomy (NCBI): domain Eukaryota; kingdom Metazoa; phylum Arthropoda; class Insecta; order Trichoptera; family Limnephilidae; genus Halesus; species Halesus radiatus. The sequence continues at coordinate 58,752 of JAHDVE020007816.1, forward strand.
GATAAAAATTTACAGAAATATAGTTAGCATAATTATATAAGACAGAGGTAAAACAAAAATAGCTACAAAGAGTTATAAGTAGGAACATAATGTTATAACATAATAAGTTCGTGCTTAAAATTATTGTAGGTCATGTGAAAAATATCCACATTTCCTGCGAGGCAGTTAAATAACCTAGTAAGTCTTCCCAGAGGCATCACCATTGGTAAGTTAGTTCTGCACCTGGGAAGAAACAGAAGCCTGTGTTGGCGGCCTCGCGTGAAATTATCAGGGACATAAAATCCTATTTCAGCCAGGATGTCTGGTATTGCTAATACACCGTTCAATAGTTTATGAGCCATAAGTAGTAATGCTATATCTCTCCTAGAACTTAGGCTGCAAATACCCAGCATTCCCGAGATAAAAGCTGTTGGAAACAGCCATGGGTAAAAACCGAACTCTCTCATGTAGAGGAATCGTAAGAATTTCTTTTGGATTTTCTCGACCCTTAGTACATAAACGGTGTCCTCTGGCCCCCATACCTGAGAACTACTCTCGAGAATGCTACGCACTAAACTGAAGTAAAGCAGCCTTATAACTGCAAGGTTTGTTAACTCCTTTGAACTGTGTATGACAAAACCCAACATTTTTGTGGCTGATTTGCAGATCCCTTCGATGTGAGCATGAAATGTTAAACGAGCGTCAAACACAGTTCCCAAGTCCTTACAAGTCGTCATGTGCTTCAGAGACGTATCTTTCATTTTGTAATTAAAGTATACAGTCTTCTGTGACCTTGTAAAGCATATAACTGAACACTTTTTAACGTTAAAATCGAGTTTATTAGCAATACTCCATTCAATAATTCCATTAATATCTTCTTGAAGTTGCCTACAGTCTTCTAACGTACTTATTCGCATGAAGAGTTTAATGTCATCGGCGAAAAGTAAAAAACAGACGAATTTTATATTTTTTCTAATGCTATTTATAAAAATTAAAAATAATAGTGGTCCTAAATTTGATCCCTGTGGTACGCCAGAGTATGTGGGATATGTGCGGGAGTTGTTTAAACCATAAGATACAAATTGTTCTCTTCCGTTAAGATAATTTCTGAAGAGTTTCAGTAAATTTACAGAAAAACCAATCTCTTCAAGCCTACTTAGGAGAACTAAGTGATCAACCTTATCGAAAGCCTTCGCAAAGTCGTGATATGATGTGTCAACTTGCTCATTGTTATCGAGTGCTCTCGCGACGTAATCTATAAATATAAATAAATTCGTAGTGGTTGATCGGCCATGTCTAGATCCATGTTGCTGCTCTATCAAAAATGGTTCAACTTTGGCATAAACATATTTGTGGATAATCATTTCCAATAACTTAGCGGGTGCGGAAAGAATAGCTACGGGTCGGTAGTTGGTTGCTTGATACTTGTCACCATCTTTGTGTAAAGGGGTGACCTTTGAAAGCTTCCATAGTTTGGGAAAAATTCCGTTTTTGATAGTGAGATTAAATATATATAAAAAAATATATGGTACACGACTCGTTTCTAAAATACTTCATCAGAAAGCGATACTTGCTTCAATATTATTTTTTTTTAAACCTACTTTAATCAACTTTTGTTTATATTTATAATTTGTATATTCTTATATTATTGTGTTCTATGTTTATCATTTGTCTATACTTGACATTATTATTTTTTAGTATTCTTATATATTCCTGATGAAGAAAGCATCGCTTTTGAAACATGTTGATATCTGTGTATATTAATAAAGTGGTGGATACAAAGTACTTTTTAATTAATTTGCAAAATTTAATGTTTAAAATTGTTATTTGAAAATTTATTTTAATGAATAATTCGTTGCCATTGTAGTAAGGCTATAGGCAAACGTTAGAAATAATATTATCGTTCATTCACAAAAAGTGCCACCAAATCAAAGGATTTCGGGGATTTAGCGTTCAATCTTACATCAAAATGTATATTACGAGTAGGTATAATAATATAAAAATCTTCGTCACCTTTTTGTCCTTACCCTAATCGATTCAGGAACCACCGCATCCACAAGGCACCTTCAGGCGTCCCTGTCCTGTATAGTCCTTTGCACTTGGACTTGGAATAGTATTTATGTTAAGAGTTCCTAAAATAATTATTTAAATGGCTGACGTAATTCCGAAATGGAATTATCTAGTGATGCTTCAGTTGAAATGTTTTAAAGTTTATATTATGGTTTTTTGGGAAATGCGACTTTAAACTATACTGTGACTCGAGACAAAATTGCACTCCTTTCGGAGGATTACTTTAGGTGGTTTGTACTTAAATTTGTAATTCAGATAATTTATTGAGGGGTTATCATGTCCAACTGGGCCAGCGTAGAATTTTTCAGATTATGTAATAATTAACTCCTATATCAGAGTAATATTTGCGTTATTATGAAGAGTGAAAACCCTGATCCATTTCGGCGCATGCAATGCTAGTCGAATGGCTTTGTTTTGCACGGTTTGTACTTTGTTTATGTTAGTGTGAACTGCGTGTCCCCAAATAGGTGCAGCTTATGTAAAGCCCGGCTTTATTGTCGTCTTGTAGATAAGTAGTATATTGTTTGATTGTAAAAAGATATGGTAGTATAGCCTTCTTGTACTAGTTACCTTCCGTGCACTTAAATAGATCCACTACATCTGCATATCTATTACTGACTTTGTATAATCAAGGTACAAGCGAGTGTTTGTAATGCTCAGTCGTGGTGTTGTTACATTTAACAGGATTATGGAACGAGTTGCTCTCGTAGGTATATGAAATTGAATCAGGTTAATTAAAACAGTCTATACTATCATTTACAATTTTGAACATAAATCAGAAATAATTATTCGATCTGAGAGATTTAGTAAATTTAGTTATTTCATTAAGTAATTATAGTTAATGCTTTCAATGTGAATACCGAGTATATAATCAATGTGTCCTAGGAATATATGTTGAATTTTTTCGATTGCATCTGAATGTATTTTAAAATGGGGGGGAACCAGATCGAGGAGTTATATTTGACTACGATCTAAAGATGCATACAGTGTTTAAGGTTGAATTATTCCTAAATCCCCTGGAATTTCGAATTTGCAGGGGGTCCACGGGATGTAAATGGAGGTCCACGGATCGAAGTTAATTTAAGTTTCGCTCGACAAGCCTACTGCGCACTTAAAGAGAATCGCGTCCACGCAGGCACGTTCATGTGCAAGTTTTTACAAATCTTCATAACAGCACCAATGCATCGCGCAGTGAATAAATGCCACTTGTTCAATATTGAACCAAAGTTTTGAACAGACAGGCTGGGGAGGGGGGTCCACGGAAAATTAAAAGAACGGCAAAGAGGTCCACGGGGAAAAAAAATTGTTGATTTTTCTCATGGAACTTATCCCCAAACAGCATTATGATCAGGGGCTGTTTAGGCCTTCTTCGTGTAAAGTACATTTCAAGCCCTGCCTCTTCTTGCTAAGCCTCTGTAGCTTTTCTCTCCAGCTTAGTCAGGGCGGTGAATTGGACGTCTTCCTTCTAGTATTTTGTGTGGAAATCACCCTTCTGGCATTCCGAGTATATGTCCAAGCCACGTAACCTGCGACTTATCTATAGAGAGTAGCGGGGGTTTGATGTCAAGCACCTTACAGATCGCCAAATTTCTCACATTATCATATTATGTATTTCATAATTTAGGGGGGCATGAATATTTATTGTTATATCGCCTATTAATCAGATTTCTGACATATTCCTAATAAACGAGATAGGACGCAAGCATTATCAAACAATTAAAGTTTCAATTAAAATTTAATGTGCCGGCAGTATATCACTTTATGACACAAATGCGTGGATTAATGTTCTAAAGCGATCATAAAAATTAGTATTTTTATTCTGTCAAACATCGTAATACCAGCTCACTGTCAAAAGCAAATCGTCATGTGACAGCAGTGGTTTATTGGTTAATTGTTGCCCGTGCGATAACACTTGATGAATTAATTGTTATAGGATAAATTTTAAACGTTTATTTAAACAAGGTGAACATTTATGCATCTTTAGATTATCCTATTATATGTATATATGTCTGGTTAAGGTGGTCTGCTTTATATTTATATAAAACACATAATATGTCTGATCATTGAAGAAGATAATATTAACATATCAAAATGAAATACGAAACCGAAAAAACCAGAGAAAATAAAACGGTATCAGTCGCATCTGGGACTCGAACCCAGGAAATTGGTCTTACAGTGACAACCGCTTCACTAAATAAGCTAATGAGACCAGTTCAATTTACGCCACCTTCATCGATATCATATCTCAAATTAAAGACTTACTTCAATAAGTTATCAAAAATAAATTGAATATCCTTTCTAGACTTGTAGAAAAGTCAATAGATGTCTCATATAAATAAAAATCGGATAGGTATATCCGAGACTCTATCCAGATTGCAATTGTGTTCGGGAAGAACTTTGTAATCATCGTAAAGATAACTGCCAATAATATGGGATTTAAAATGGAGGATAATATTGACAGATGCGACTGTTAGCTTTTTATTTTCTGTGTTTTTTTTTGGTTTCGTATTTCATTTAGGATATGTAAAAATTATCTTCTTCAATGATTAAATATTACACTGAGGTTTATAAACTTCAATACGTTATTAAAAATAAATTGAATATAATATATGGTTTGTTCCAAGACAGCAAAAACTGTCCACCGGTGAATTAAATTTTTCCATCTTAATTTTCTACGTCAATGCAATTATTTTTATATCCCAACGTCTTTCCATCATGAGCGACGAAATTTTAAAATATCGAAATATCACAAATTAAAATTAAACATTAGGTAGTTATTTTTTTAATATTTCTCTAGTGTTCAATAAAACAAAGGAGTGGTTGAAAGTTGAGAAAATTCATTTGGGTATGTGTGTGAATGATATTGGGTTGAAGAGCAGAAAAGGAAAATATCACGTAAATCAATTCCAATTTCACATTCTCTTGAACGAAGACACGGGACATAATGCCAAAACTTGTAACGATCAGACAGGCCATCTTTATTGAACTACTCGACCTGTCTGTCATCAGAATAAAATGTGTATTTTTTGCCACTCCTTACGAAAACCAATGATTTTACTCAATTTCCGAAAACATCATCTTTTTTTTACGAGCCCTCTATTAATGAACCAGACAAAGTACCCTTGAGACTATATTTAACGACAACGACCCGACACAAATTAACTATATATAACTATATATTCGGCAGACTTGTAAGCCAAACCCATACTAGAAAAAGATTCTGCACCAACTTTTTTTTCTCCATGTATCGGTGAATCGATTTTCTTACATATTTTAGTGTTTACATGTCTTTGAATACATTTTAATGCCATGTTATATTACTTCCACTGATATTGTGTGCTTTTTATATTTGTTGGTGTTTGGTTTCAAAGACACTTACATAAGTGGTCGTTATATTTTACAAAATGTCTAGTTATAGCAGGACTGTTTTGAGATTCTCATTGTTGATTATCAAGTACCCTGGTGTTATCTTTATGGAGAGATATTAAATCGCACACCTAGTGCAAGACTATTGTAAGTTCAAATTGCTTTTTTTTTTTTTTGCCAATCCTTATAAAAATTCATGAAAATTAACTAAAATTACTTGGACTGAGAATGATTGAAGAAAAATGTTGATTTGGACTATGTTAAGGGGAATGGCTGCGGTGCCTGTTTCATACAAAACTGAATTTTGGATTGGAGGCCAAAATACCCATCCAAACGGAATAACCTATTTTTTTTAATCAAAGTTTTAGTAAATATCTAGTTCGAATGAGAATCGTATGAAACAGGCACCGCAGCCGTTCCCCTTAATAAAATACTGATAGAGGCACATATTGAAGCTTGTCCGGCACGATCGAGGTATTCATTTTGTAGGTATGTGTAGCACTGTAGATGTATATTAATTTATTTATTTTTAATGTTGGACTTAACTGTCCTGTACTAGGTGTACGAAATATATGGCTGCAGATAAGTTTACGATGTATACCTACCGACCTAAGAATATTTACCACCTTGGAACATTTGTACTTTTTTTAGCGTAAGTTCTAATGGTATTAAAAAAAAACCATAGATATGAATAATACGTCACATAAGAATATCGTAAGATATCGTACAGTCATCATTGCTGTCAATGTTCTACCTTGGGTTGGCGATACTGGTAACTGGTAAATCATGTCGTTGAAACTAGAGATATCCGCAATTCCCAAACTCCGGATAGCAACCCTTGGATTTTTTAATCAATGGGATGGGGCTCTTATCATGGAAATAAGGCGATACCTTCGTGGGCAAGAGCATAATGAGATTACATGTTACGAGAGCTAGACAAATAATATTTATAGAGAAGGTTGGAAGAATTTTTTACTTATATAAATGACAATTCAATCGTTTATTGCTCATAGCTGCAAGATTGACATAATTACTAATTTGTGACAAGTTTGAATGGACAAAATCTCAAAATCTTCCTGAATCCTTTCTCCATTTTCATTTTTTTCACATACTTCCAATAGTCCCAAGGGTTATCTAGAATATACACTTTACACAAAGGAAATTCGTTTTTTGACAAGTTTTACTGCACGCTAATGCATGTTTTTTTATGATAAGGATTTAAATCAAGCTAACAATAATTACAAAACTTTCAATTTATTTACATAAGTTATATGTTTATAAAATTAATTTACTTATGTACACAATATTTTAACATTTCATGAAAATTAACAATGAAAATGGTTTATTAGGTAAAAGGTGTTTTAGGGAAGTGTAAAACATTTTCAGAGAATATAATTTTCACGGTTGAATAACTACCTCATTTAATATAAGAAATTCGTTACAAAAATGTTTCAGGTTTCACACAAATATATTTAACTTAATAGATAGGTAACTTAGTCATTAGAAACCGAAAATTTAAACTAAATGTTATTAAGGGGCGGGGGGGGGGAGAAGTTGAAATTAATTTACAGGTTTAATTTTTTATTTATTAATATTATAATCATCCAATAAAAAGGATTTGTTTTTTTTAAATATTACCCTTTTTTTATTATCTTGAAAAGCAGAAAAATTATATAAGAAAAGCCGAAATAAAATGCAGAAAGCATACGTGATATTTTTCTCTTCAAGAAAAATCGATTGTTTTATTTTTATATCATTTTAAATTTATTTATCTGTTTCAATTTTCTCCTGGCTTGTGATCAGATGTCGATTGAATTAATTTGTATTTTTTTTAACTACAATAATCAAGACACGATAGTATTGTTACATTCAGAGGATGAAATAAAAACTGTAAACATTTATGTAATACCTTTTAATATTAACATTATAAATTAACTTAAAATAAAACTACTCAAAATTACTAACAATCACAGCTATAGTATAATAATATGTACGTACGTATAATCGGTTTGTATGGCTTTGCCAGCGTTTAAAACTGAAAGATGTTTATTTACATGATTATTGTGGATTCCCAATAATATCCATAGACACCTTCAAAAAGATACAAGTATAAAATATCTTATCCGTAACTAGAAGGCCGGGAAAAGATATGCACGTACATTATAATGCATCGATGCTCCTTTACAAAAGGATCATGCACAAGAAATGATACGTTATCACGATACAAGGATATACTTGTTCGACGCACCCTACCTAAAACACTGCAAGTATCTGAAAACCACCTTTTAGAGCAGCCACCTTTTAAGTTACTTTTAACACAGTTTTATCATAAAATTTATCTGGAAGAATTATTCACCTTTCCAACAAGAAGTAGTCGCTACAAGCCTTTGCCCGAATTTTAAAAAAATGTGGAGCCAGAAAAATGGGTTCAGCTAAAATTGATGTTTCAAAGCCACATGGGATAAAGTTGGGCGCAGAAAATGATTGATTTGGTCTATGAAACAAAGACAGACAATTTTGCGCTAATTTCATGACTCCACAGCACACCGTTCAAAAGTTTTTTCCCGATTACATACAGATTAATGTTTTGAATTTTTTGCGGCAACAAATAAATATTTTTCCGCTTAATTTATAGAAAAACTTCCTAAAAATTTCCTTAAAAGTTGACTAATATAGAATATGATTTACAGACGTGGGTAGTGAGTACTAAACTTTTGAGCGTATCCAAATTGAATGAAAAATAAATGTTATTTTTTAAAATAGAAACAAAATGCTAAAAATAACAGAAATTATGTGGAAGACAATTCAAATTACAACATAATCATATATTCATATTGGTTCTTCACGGATAGAAAAAATTGTGCAGACTGGAAAACTAAGACCTCTGGGGTCTTGTTTCTAAATGTAAATATTATAATATTTATTGTATCACTGTTATTTTGTCTTATGTACCCTTATTTTCTTCTTAAATATATTTATAAATATGGAATGTAATGTCACATAATATCGTACAGTCTACTATTCTTCAAATAATATTGAAATCCTGACACATACAAATGAAATAGGTGGTTAACATATTCGCAATACGCCTAATTTAACAAAAAAAACATTAATAATTACTTAAAAGCTAAATAGTTTTTGAGCTTATTTAAGACGAACAAATAAAATCTCATTAGCCCAGCAGATGAAGTCGTAAATAATACAAATGAAATCATTTCATTATTTTGTGAAAATTGACGGGTATTTCAAATTCAGTCCGACATCAACTTTTGAGTATAATAAATAGATGATTTGTACAATTACAATCTCTAAGGATTACTAGAGTAACACGGTTAACAGATGACTTTTGGATTTCCAATATTATTGGTTGGTTGCCAAAGGCTTAGATGGGCTAAAGACCTAAACAAAACTGCCGGCTCCGAAAGCTTGAGACATTTAGTCAAAGTTGAATGCCAGAAAATGCTTTCCGAGTATGCGTAACGGTCAATGCCTTTAAACTCAATCAAAATGTTTATTATCTGCTCATAAGTTTGTACGTCGGGTAAATTTTAACAATAGTATAAATAATTGTATCACTTGTATTTATACGCTGCGGACTCAACGGCCACAAAGGCAAAAAACATTATTTACTTTTAGGTTACTTGGGATGAAACACCACATATATTTCTGGACACCCACTACATGATCATTAAAGCCAATTATTTTGATCACACGTTCACAAAATAAAGGCTTCCATAAATCTATCATTGTGTATCACCCATTTTGTTATTACTCGTATTTCTCTTCGTCGGTGGGGGGTGTGATTTTATCTTCCGATTTAACCGAGTCCTTTCCCCGTTCCATTTGGACCGCTTCCACCTCGATGGACTTGTTGTGTTTCCAGTTTGGGGGGTAGCCGAACTTGGGGATATCGTTCCACCACTGCTCGTCTCCGGAGGCCCAGAGGACAAACACGCAGTTGGTGATGATGAAGACACCGAACACAATCCAGAAGACAGTTCTCCATTGCTCCAGAGTACTCTGAAAATTAATATTAAAAAAAAATAAAGGGAGGAAGTACATCTAAAACTAAAAAAACGCATTTAGCGTATCCACACTACCGGGGTATCAGAATAAAAAATTCTTTACTGCGGAAAACGTAAACTTGGAGAAAGAGAGAAAACATATCATCACTGTGCAATGTGACAGATTGACATTTTGCAATAAAAAGACACATCATCTAATAAACTAAAAACTCAATCAAATTTGATAGCAATATGTTACTATGAACCTGTGTCAACCTCAATAACATGATGATTCAACGCTCACGCTAACACAAAATCTCTCAAATACGAACAAAACCCGATCAAGCTTTTATAATGTTCAACTAATACCACTTTCTTAGCCATCTGAAGAAGATGAGTGTTAAAACTTTCATTATAAAGTATTTAGCTAACGTACATTGGCAAAATAAACATGAACCTCGGTACTAAATGCATTTATGCAAAGCAACATAGCTGCGTTTTCGACTGAATCGATCTTCGATTGAATCTTAGATTTCTCAAATCTTTTACAACAAATTTGTTGCTAGTCTGGATCACTCCGGGAAAATACGTCTTAGTTTTGGAGTGAACAATCCCTGGAGCATGCGTGATAAATACTATCCAAGTCTAGAGAGTTCCAATCAATGGTCAAAACCAAAAAATAACCCTGACAAAAACACGGAATTCGTGAAGAACAATGTATCTAAAGAAATTCAAAATACTGATCATTTTACTCAAAGCAGGTATTAAATCCCCGACCAGATAACAATTCTTGAAAAAGATCCAGTGGTAAAAACACAAAATTAACCATTACTGGTTAAATTGCCTAAAAACAATAACTCCAAAGAAACACAAATATTAATATTTTTACTCACATCAGGTGTCAAAACCCCGACCAGGTATGGAGTGATGATGCCAGAGAGCGCTCCGATGCCGTTGACGATGGCCATCAGAGTGCCAGCAAAGTTGGTGCTGAGATCCAGCGCGTTAACCTTCATGCCGGGGAAGAAGGCCCCCATGAGCCCCATGGACAGGGTGAATAGGGCCACCACGGCGACCTCATCGTTTCCGGCGTAGGAGGCCAGGATGATGCAGATGGCTGGTCCGATAGAAGCTGGAAAATAATAAATTCGAAGTAAGTTAACATGATTATGCTGAATTCAGATAGAAACTCGAAAAAAGGAATAAGATGTATTTTAAGGTGAACATATTGCTTTTGGACAATAATTTTGCCTTACTTTTGATGGAAATATCTAACATTTTCAAGGTATCAAAATTCCGTGAACAGATAACCAATTTCATCGGCAAGTTCGGGGTTTAGTAGTCGAAAGGTTTTTATAAGCTGGCGACATCGGGTTTCTTTCAAATTGGAACAGATCACACCAGGAATTTTCTGTTTTTATCTTTTTTTATCCGATTCCCTTTTGGGTTAATGAACTTATGATTTTGTTCAAATTTGCACAAAGTCGGGAATCTTTCTCCAAAGCGGGCATCAACAAAATTTTAAAGCAAACAACAAAATTGTTGATGACAAAATTGTATTTTCTAGTTTCCACGCGGCTTTGTGAAAGAACTAACGCATTTTTTTCAATTTATTTTAATTTTATTGTACTCAAATTATTTATTGTAGCCAAACACAGTAAAATAATGGTATAACGTTTTTACGTTTGCCGCAGTACTGTCAGAATTTTGGTAATACCGCAAAGTTGAACTGAAGGCTGACAGCCCGTTTCCACTTCAGTATCTAGATAACATACCCGCTCTCAGCGACTTAATTCTCATTTTAATTGGTGTATGGTTAACCGTTAATAAATCGATTATAACAGTGTTGAACTTTTCCATATCAATTTCACATTTCACCCAATGATTGGTACCTGCACCACCTCACTGGTGACGTAAATTTAACATTTAACATTCTAACAGATAAATAAAATATTGACAACAAAATTTGCAGTCGCGAACTAAAGATAAATAATTGCTTTGACCTATAAACTTCGGATTGAAAAAGCTGTGCAAATTTCATGATGCCAGAGCGTACCATTCATGAGTTGTTGCCGCTTTCGAAAACAGATGTTATGCTTCATGTTTAAGATAACGCTCAATGATGTTATTTATATTTTTCCCAAAACCATAATAAATTTAAAAATCAAATAAAACACTGGATACGTTACATAGTTAGATCTGAAATAGAAAATATATTAACACCAAATACAAACTAACACCGAAACCACTCAACTGCAATTAAAATACTTCACCTAACAATTATTTATATTTTTTTCATCAATTTAATATAATGTAATTTAATATTTTGTAAATGAAATCCCCAGCACGGGAAATCCCAGTGAAGATGACATTATTTATTATTTTTTTATAAAAAAAAGAAGATAATAAAACGTTATTATTATTACATTAAATTTTTTTTAAGTATTTATATGTATTGACTAATTACGGTGGATAAATGGGAATTCTTAATGGTTAATCGCTCGATTCAGAAATTGGGCGCTGAGCTTTTCGTGCGTAATTCCGTATAATGTATCATGACAATAAACGATAAATTAATATCGGGGCCACGAGATGATGGACTGTGGTTACAATATAATAAGACATTTGAGGTTATTCCGTGGCTTTCATTAGTGTTAATTGTGATTGAATATTAATATTGTAAAAGCCTGTGAGTCTTGTGGTTAAAACATACACTTCTGTGTTGACGTTTAACGGTTAAATTAATGACTGGTCTTCGTTGAAATCACTAATTGACTGTCCTACATCTTTACAAAATATTTTTAAATCTTGAATATCCTAAAACATACTTTGAAGACTTTTCTTTAAAACTATTGTGTTTATCGTATGGCGTAATAATATTATCATTATTTCGATTGAATAAATACATCTGACCGGATATTAGAAGGGTGCAAGTTCGAGTCCTGCCGGCGACATTTATCTTTTCTCGGAAGGTTTTTTCAATTTGGATGAGTGTTTTAGGCTAATAATTATTGTTTATAAAAATAATTGTTACCCTTTGCGCTATGCACAAAAATCTTGTCTTAAAAACTTTAGTTTATCAATTAATAAATAATTAAGTGTTTTAGCGATTTACTTCTATAAAAACTGTTTGCGTCATTCTTTTTAATTATTTTTATTTTAATACGGCACAACAATCTAACAGCGCCCAACTGTCTGGAGGTAGTGGGACTATCGCAAACCCATCGGAGATTGAAGATACTTAAGAGGGGTAGGAGATGTAGAGGAGGAAGGCTGAGAAGTACCTGACTTTTCCAATCTGAAGAAAATTGACACTCTGACAAAGCACCTATCTACGTCCTATGGAATAATGTGAAAGCTCGAAGGGAAACAATTACTGTGAATCAATCTATTTCACAAACATTAAAGTGAATTTCTTGTTTAGTAGAGCTAATTGAACCTTAAAAATTGTATCTACAGTTGTCGTCAAGAATATTGACAAATTAATGTTTTTTATTCTTGCTCTAAGTAAGAATTCGAATGTATAAGGGAACTTACCAATAGTTGTGAAAGTTTTCCTGGCATTTGTAGTGGTGATCCATTTCTTGTCAACAGACAGATCGCAGATCCACCCGAACCCGATAGAGGTGAACCACATGACGATGTAAGGCAGGGTGGCCCAGATGCCAGTCTTCAGGACGTCGAACTTGAGCACGTCCCTCATGTACTTGGGAAGGTCCGTTACCATGGTGAAGTAGCCCCAGTCGTGACCAACCTAAATTAAACAATGTTTTAAATTATTGATAAACCAGAACAGTAACATTTTTTTACATTAACTCCACACAGGAGACCCCAGAAAAAATAAATTACGCTGGGTATTTTGCGCAGAGAAGCTTTTAAAGGAAAGGAAGGAGGGAAGTTCTGGGAAGGAAATATGTATGATGGGTAGGTAGGAATCTGGGGGTCAGTGTATCCAGGAGTGAGGGACGTATTAACCCATTCCTCCCACTGCGGTGAAAGCGATGAGTCTAGATGAGTCCGGCTGAAGAGGTCAGGCAGTCTCCCTTAACCGGCCTCTCCTGATCCGGCCCACAATGCAGTTAGTGGGCAGACACATCCGCAGCACGACCTGGACATACCTCACCCCATGAACCCGGTCACCTGCCGTAGCGAACCACTTGGGATTACCTACGATAGAGGTGTCGATTACCCAATAAATGGTTCCCGGGGCGGCGGTATCCATACCCGACTCACAAATACACAGTTGCATCGATAATGACAAAAAACTTATCTTTCGGAAAAAGAATTTAAAATTTCTGAGAGAAAACTTCACATTAAATTATGCAAATGTTTTATTAACAAGTTTTAAAAGTTAACCTGTTGTACAAAATCGTAAAAATCTTTTGATAAAGTAAAAAAAAAACCCTCAGACAAAAAAAACTAAGCTAAAGGAAACCACTGCTCTTCCCCTGCACACTCTTTGAATAACTTTTCTTCTTATTTTATTTTGGATTTCGGCACGTAATTATTATTAATGTGGAATAATTCCATGTTATTTAAACTATTTTATGAGGTTTCTTTTACACCCTTGGACATTTTAATTGAGAAAGTAGTTAAAACATTACAGACGTATATTCTTATTAAGACACGTCGCATGTCTTTTAACGGATAGAAAATATGCCTACTGTCGACAACCATGAAAATCATTGAATAACTTAATTTTTTTTTTTTGTTCAAGGTGTTTATTTTAATTTAAGGAAAAGAAATTTAATAATGTTACTTGGTATTAAGTTCTGTAAGTATTTTAGTTTTTTTTTATTATTGAGAAAGATTCTTCGGCATTTTCCATTTTCAAACTCTGGTTAGGCCACATTGCGACGTCTAACTTATATAAGAGATGTAACGGATAGTTAATTGACCGGATATCCAGCATTTTCAAATTTCTGTTTTTAGGGCAGCAATAGAAATGGCTTTAAATTTAAATTATTGAACAGTCGGATGTGCGAAGGCATCATAAGGAAACCATAGCAGTCAAATTAGGGTGTAAGAAATTTGGATGTATTAGTTACCTGAGCACAGATGAGAGCCCATAGCGGAACGGAAGTGAGGATGGCGATCCAAGGAGTGGGGATTCCCTTAGGTCTTCCTCCGCCCAGAGCCTCCTCGAGGTATTTCCTCTCACTGTCGGAGATGTAGGGGTGAGATTTGGGGTCGTTATAGCAAAGGATCACCTGAAAAATAAAATATATAGTTCTATTATATTCTTTACGTGATATATGCACGTACCTTAACAAATTCTTGGGAACAATGCGTTTTTATCAAAAAATTGTAGTATTAATTCTTGGGAACAATGCGTTTTTATCAAAAAATTGTAGTATTTTTAAAGCTAATTTATATGGTTCATTTTTCTTAGGGTAGTCACAGCTTTTCTGCCTTTATGGAGTGCACGCCACTGCTCAATTCCCATTCATGCTCTGTGGAGTAAGTTTTTAAAACAAAGTAAAAAAGCGGTGTTGTTTTACGAGGACCACAAAAAATTGGTGCGAGAAAAAAAAACACTCTTGAACACTAGGAGGAGCAGATATCTGTGTAACGTCTATACTCCCGGAAAGGTTTAGCAGGTTTTTCTAGGATATTTCGTTAGTTTGGTTTTTAACTCACCCAAAGGACGAACCACACCAATCCGATGCCTCCGAACAGGTAGAATACTCCTGGCCAGCTGCCATTGTTCATGATAACCCCTGATAACAGGGTCCCGGCGATGTTTCCGATTTGAGCCCCTCCGAACACCAGGGAACCCATACGACCCCTCTCCTCCAGAGGCGCCCATTGAGCCAGCAACGCGTTTAGGGCAGGGAATGTTGTACCCTGGAAATAAATAGATCATCGGGTGTTATGGAAAGATATTAAATACATCTAAGGATATTAGATACATGTAAATTTATGGAGAGATTAGATGTATGGAAAGATATTAGATATATAAAAAGACATCACATGTAAAAATCTTACTGAGGAACTCCACTCCTACTGTAAATGCCCGTTTTTTTTAAAGCACGTTTTCAGCATAAATTTTTTTTTTTTTTTTCTGCATCATAACGGGCCCACTTTATGTTCTCCACGATTCTAAATCAGGTGACGTCATAATAGTTGTCAATGTAATTGTACGAATAACAATATACAATTCATACAACTTGGTCATTCAGAATCTATGTTTATTGTTATACCTGGACACTTTTTTTTTTTAATTCATAATATTTTCATCAGTTTCATAAGGGTTAATGTTTTTACATGAAGAAGTAAGGAACAGGAAAAATTAACCATTAGCAATTTAACGTTTTCTTGGGTAATGAAGTTTTAGGTGTTCAACGTCAAACCCTATGAAAGGTTCCCGGTAATTAAAAATTATTTAAAAGAATGCGATTTTTTAATAATTTTCATAAATATAAAAATTCGCCACATTATTGTGAAAGAAAATAATAAATATTTACAATTTTTTCATAATTTTAGAAACACTTGTAGTAAATGTACAAGAATTGTATCAGTTTAATTCGGCTGTACCAGGCAAAATTTTCGAGAAAAAATATCTTACAATTGTATCTATAATATTCAATTCAATCGGGTTACTGATCGATTAACGTTACTTATCTGACGTTTAAAAAGGAAAGTATTTTCCTGAATAGCTTTCGAGAGAACCAAATTATAACTGGTCGTTGAAAATCAGATGCCAACCGTGTGTTTGATATTTAATTTTTTTTTAACATGTCCTCGCCCACATCACCAACAGGCGTATCTCATATTTAGCAAATTTCAAGGAGAGCCAAAAAACTGTTTTTTTTTTGTCGGATTCTAATATATTGTTTTACACGTTTCGCTAATCGGGTTCTAATTAAGCATTTCCCTTTATCCCTTTAGCGAAACGTGTAATAAAATGTATAAGAATCCAACAACAACAAAAAGTTGCTAAATACGAGTATGAGATACTTCTGTTTATGTTGTGAACGACAACGTGAGATGTGAGAAAACACGTGAACTTTACGTGTGTTTACTGTAATATTATAATATGACGATATAATTAAGAATTTCTGTAGATGAAGACTGACAGTTGATAAATAACTTGTGGTCTCCATTTTACCATCAACCAACAAAAGAGGGTAATCAAAATGTCAATAAACCATTCCCGGCAGTATAATTATGTCAAATGCAAAGATTGAAGTAAGGCTAAAACCATAAAATATATCTTATCATAATACCCGTCTGGTAAACAACGTAATAGGGTTGTCTTTCTCATATTTATTTTGGTGGAAACGTATTTTTTTAATTTTTTTATTTAATATAAATACATATGAAATATTTATTAGTACAAATATATCTTAATAGCTAATTACAAAAAAGTATAAATTTATTAAAGCGTAATGAGTAAGATTAAGAAAGTTACGCTTAGATGGTTTGGGCATGTGGAGCGAATGAACGAAGAAAGGAGTGTAAGAAGAATGTATGACGCGAATGTGAATGGAAGAAGAAGCCGGGGACGTCCGAGGAAGACATGGCACGATCAAGTGAATCAAATACTTGAGTCGGGCCATGTCAGAAGTCGGAATAATAGAAGAGAATGTATGAGACGATGTATGAATGTGAATGAAGCAAGAAGTGTATGCCAAGATCGAGTTGTTTGGCGGTCCGTCCTCTCTGCCTACCCCTGCGGGGAAACGGCGTGATGGTTATTTAGTTAGTTAGTTATAAATTTATTTAACAAAAACTCCCCAACTCAATAGACAAAGATTTCTCGTGTTTGAGTTGGGGAGCAGCGCCATGTAGCGACAGCAAAGGTAACTAAGTATAGCAATAAAGTACAGCAAGAATGTAATATAGATAAAGTTTGTTTTGTTGTACACGATAGTTACTTCAAAATACATTAACTGCAAAATAGAAGAGTAAAAGTACGTGATAATAGAAATGCAACAATAAGGCGCATACAAGATATAAACGTAATATATTTTAATTTTAGACATATTTCGAAAGGCCTGATTTTTTTTGAATATTTCTAGAGGATATGTTTTTTTTAATATAATTTACATACATTATTCACAATTAATAATTTTGTAAAATTTAAGAAGAAATTAAAACTTCTAATTACTGTTAGAGTTATCTAATAATTGTTTGATTTGTGTTTTAAAAGAATTAGATTTTTTTTTATGGGAGCGCATTAAATTAAAAATAAATTTAAATAATCAATAACGACAGTAAAATTATTGTTTCGATAACTCAAAAAATGACAAAGTTAGGAGCTTTCAAAGTGGACTTGGATAAAACTACCACTCAAAATACCCGTGATGACACGAGACATAATTCAGTACGATTGGCGATTCAAATGGCAGGATCGCATACTGCCGCGCCAGTCATTTTATGTACCGGTAATCGGCCGGCCGGCGAGATTCTCCTGAAATATCAACATTTTAACCGCTTATATCTTCGGTACTATTCGGAATTTTCTAAAAATTCAATAATTTTGTCTTCAGCATTTTTTTTGTTTTATATGAATACCGCACAAGAGTCCTAAACTGCACCCAACCGTCTGGAGCCAGTGAAACTATGGCATTCCCAATTGGGGAATGTTGTGAGGCTGAAGGTATTGGGGAGGGGAAGGAGAAGAGGGAAAAGGAAGGTGGAGAAAAGGGGAAATACCTGGCTATTCAGATCTGGACACCAAACACGGCTAAAAGCCATTTCAAGCAACGTTTCAATTCTGAATGGTGGTCTTTCACCAGGGCGATACTGAGAGTATCTTCCACTCTCTAACGTGCGCAAATATATTACATATTATATTTAAATGATGCATGCTCTAATTAATATGATACATTTGTTAAAAACATGAGAATTCGTTGCAGGAGACAACCTCATCGCCGTAGCACAGTAAATTGTTAACATTATTCAACAAAAACAATACTTAAGATGTTAAAGTAATGTCCCATTAATGACGAGATGCATTCCTTGGCAGCTGATGATTAGTCCACTATGCAGTGAAGTAATTGTTTTTATTCATGCATACAAATTGCACTTTCCTCGAGTGCATGCATCGTCTAATCGGACACGAATGAGTACATGCAGTAGACATGTACACATTGTACACTGCACAAGAAAATTAATTCATACGAGTAAC
The DNA here is from genome assembly GCA_022606495.2 of Halesus radiatus. Lineage (NCBI taxonomy): Eukaryota > Metazoa > Arthropoda > Insecta > Trichoptera > Limnephilidae > Halesus > Halesus radiatus. Next base: position 77,307 of record JAHDVE020007816.1, read on the forward strand.
CTTTCGGCTTTGGAGTCCAAAAGTTTTGAAAAGAATGACTTTAAGAAAAATATGTTGTTTGTCATTAAAAATTCGATAGCTTCATGCGTGTTTACATTGTATTATGTCCTTCTATTGTTTATCTCATAAAAACTTGCAAGCTATGAAAAATTTATATTTAATCGTTAAGAAATCTCAAATGATATTTGAAACAGAAAAGAGACATAAAATAAATAAAAATGTATCGATCGCATCTGGCAATCGAAACCAGGACTGCCTGTCTTACCTGGAAAATGCTTTAACTACTGAGCTAATGAGTCCTAATCATTTCCGTCATTAGCTCAATGGTTACAGGGTTATCCCGGCAAGACAGCGGGTCCTGGGTTCGATTCCTAGATGCTATTGATACCTCTTTATTATATATATCTTTTCTGTTTCATATTTCATTTGAGTTTTTTTAATATTATGTATAATGATTAAATATTACATTGTGATTTATAAGCTTCAATAAAGTTTTTCGAATAAATTGAAAAAAAATTATACTTACTTCTCCAAGTCCTTCCAACACTCTCAGAGCGATGAGCGCGTTAGCACCTCCGGTCTGGATGACGACCGGAGTAAGAAGTGTGAAGACCGCAGTAGAGAGGATGCCGAGCCCGAGGGAGTACTTGCCCCCGAACTTCTCGGCGATGATCCCTCCTGGAAGATGGGTGATGACGTAGCCATAGAAGAAGGAGCTGAGGATTATTCCTTGCGTTTCTTCAGACCAAACGTAGTATTCTCTCTGAAATGAAGAAATTTCACGGTCAGCACCCAAAAATACGCACTTTGCGGGTTGCTAACTCGAGGAACACTACGAATCATTTATCAGTTAATTATTCTATGATGGTAATTAGTAAAAAGTATAAGGTTTCAAAAGACAATAATCCTCAAAGCATAATATTTTAAATTATATATGAAATACGTACTGGAATTTTATGTAAGACTTTCAAAATTACTTTCACCAGTTTCCAAATCGCATCTATTTTCGGATATACGAGGATTGGGATGTATTTTATAGAATTTAAGGATTACAGTATGAGGATTTTTGTCTTTTAAACTTCATACATTTTCCTAACTGTCCTTGCTTCATACATACTCTTCTGTATTCTGCTCTTGTCATGGCCCGCCTCGAGTATTTGTTTCACTTGATCATGCAATGTCTTCCTTGAGCATCCCCGACTTATTCTAACATTCACATTCACATCATATATCTTACACTCCTTTCTTCGTTCATCCACTATACATACCCTAACCATCTAATCTTCCCTAGCCTTCGTTAATCTTATACATTACGCTTACATCAGCCTTGCATTCTTTCCAGATTTCCATAGTTTTACCACACACAAGCCTCAGCGATCTCGTTTCCACAGAATTCAATCTACTTTCATCCTTCCCCTGCCAGTTCTATGCCTAATTGATAATAATTATAATTTATATATAGGTTTACTTTTGAAAAAGATTTCACTGAAAGTGAGGTTAGATACAGCGGAACTCTCAGTGGTAAGACCATAGCAAAATGTTGGTTAAAATCACCTCGACGGCGCTACCCATACAATAGAATTTTCTATTATAAACTCGGATTTGATTTTGAGAGAGAACAAACGTGTTTTGATATATTTTACCATGAAAATAAGATAATATTATTATCTACCATACTCGCATATCAAAAATAGTCAATTCTTTTAATCTAAATTTACCCTCTTATTCTAAAAAAGTATGTTTTTCAATTATATTTAATGTTAAAATGAGCCTAAGTTGTTAAATAAAAAAGTATTGTATGATCATTATTCCAGGAAAAAATTATGTGCGTCGAATAACTTGCGAATTATTTGAAGTTTTTTTCTGGTGGGTGATCTTTGTAACCAACATAACGTAACGCTCCACATATGACATTAAGTGTGGAAAAAAATATCGCTAACAACGTTTTTTTTAGGCTTGTTAAGACTCTGTTTTTCAGTCCCTTGTAATTATCTAATAAATACATATTTTCAAGGGGACAGTACCTACCTAGCTCCCTGCAAATTTAACAAATAATTTTAATTGGAGTACGCCATCATTCATTCACAATGGGTATCTTTTAGTGTGATTCAAATATTTCCATCCTAATTTTATATGAAATTTGGTGCTTTTGGGCGCTCATAGGGTATAAACAGAATCCGAGAGCTTTGTAACTACTAATATGAACAGGACAAGACAAGAAGTCTTTGCGAATAGTGGAAAAATGCACCAGCGAAATGGAGAAAGCCTGTTGAACTTCGCAGCATTGAATTTCTAAGCTAGAAATATCTACCTTGTAAGTATAATGAATCATGAAATATTTTCTAAAAACATTAAAAGTATTGCAGAAAAAAATTAAAAGCATTTTTTTGACAGAATATAAAGGACTGTTTGATGTCTGTCTCACTGGGAAAATTCCTGTGTCAATGCACATAAATTCCTGTGTCAATGCACATAAATTCCTGTGTCAATGCACATAAATTGTGTAACGAAATAAAATAAAGATAAGGATAAAGATATGAAAGTGAAATTTTAAGATATTATTTAGGTGTACAGAGGTTAGGTTGAACACATGTTTTATGTTTTGTAAGATTTATAATCCGATTGCAGATGACATTTGCATATCGTACTAGTACTTCAGTAATTTGCATGCAAATCGATACTCACATCTCCTTTCCAACACCCATCGTCATTGCAGATTATGTCCGGGTCCTCGGTCTGGAAAAAACAATCAATCAATTAATTATCAAGAAAGTCCAAGCTTGTTGAGATTCAAAGACCAGCGGGCTCAGGTGTGAGCAATCATTATTTCGTTATCATTATGTTGACTAATTTGATTATTTAATCGTACATACTTAGAGAAGTCAGAAGATCAGATTAATATCAATCTTTTAAAATATATTGTTAACGCCTGAAAGTACTAAAGAAGAAATCAGATTTCATGAAGCAAAATAAACCCCGATGGAGGTATGAGATCTTCAACATTTTATGTCCGGTGTGTCTTTATGAACTACACTATTTTCATCGTGCTACATCATTTCCATCATGAGCTTTGAAATTTTTTGTAATTTAAATAAAGTAAAAGACGGCGATATAACTTTTGATTCCACGATAAATCAACACACGTATGAATCGGCACATTTTTTAAAAGTGGTATAAAAGTCATTAAAAGTACGATAGAAACAAAAGACTTGCCCGAAAACCTAATATCACCTATGCAGGGGTCGGCAACCTTTTGAGTCGGAAGAGTCCAAAATTACAATTTACAAAATTTAAGTTTTTAAAGAGCCACATTTTTTTTCTTGCCAACAATAAATAGCATTGCGTATGGAACTAAAGAGCCGCAGCTTCACATCCAAAGAGCCGCATGTGGCTGGCGAGTCGCAGGTTGCCGACCCCTGACCTAATGTAATAAAAAAAAAATTAAATGTATTAAATTAATTAAAAAATATGTGTATTATTGGCTAGGTTAGGTTAGGTTAGATTTTCGGATTAGTTTTATGTTTGGTTTTTTCTTACTTTTAATGACTTTATATCACTTTTAAAAAGTGTGGCGATCCATACGTGTGTAGATTTATCCGGTCACCATAAATGTGTCCTAATCTCTTCAATTATTAAACAAAAAAATAAAATAAAATCTTTAATAAAAGTATTAAAAATGGAGCACAGCCAAGTACAAGTCAATTTTAATACCTTCCTTTGATACAACAGTTGGTCGCTGAGCAACTACACTACTGAAAAGCACAACGAGAGCAGTTGTTTTCTGTTGTGCTTCATATCGTAAGTATTGTATCGCTGTAATTACTCGTTATTAATATAACTGTATCAAATACATGTTTTTCTGTCTTTAAGACGTTAAGGTTTTCTTGCTTCGATTAACGGCTTTTAATAATTATGCTTTGATAATCTCCATAATCTGATCCGTAAGTAGTTTTGTTATTCAATATCGAAGTCAAGACGTGTGATTTCGAGAGCGTCATTCGTTGACAATGGATATTAACCACAAAAAATCTTCTAACCGCAACATTCATTGATTGTGTCTAGAGGGGCATCTAATCGGGCAATACGTTTATTGCGTCCATCGTTATGACGTCTGTATTTATAATTACTGACTTATTGAATGCAATGATTTCTACTACAGGCTAGTTTGTCCATGAAACCAATGTTTGGGACATAGAATAAAGAATGCACACAAAGTGCTTTGCACGTAGAATTAAATGGAAGCCGGTGTACCTTTTGGTTCTAGCCACGATACAGCCAATTAAAATACTGAACATACTGAAAATACACTGGTCTGTGTCTCTTACACTGATTGAAATGAAATGATGATGATACAATTTTTGTATTAGAACTTTTAAGGCCCGAATGCCAAACTTTTGGATTACGAAACACGCCCACATCACATTTCTTGTGTTTTTCTTTCTTCTATGGTCGGGGTGTATCGCAGAAATTAAGAAATCCTTTTCAGATATAAAAGAAAGTATTGTTCTTTCTGGAATGGGTTTGTTCTTATTCATTGTGTATGTGTTAAATGTTAAAAATTACTTTGATACATAACACATTACTATAATACATTACTATGCAAATCTATGTTATAAAACAAACAAGGTAGCTATCGCATAAACAAATCCAAGCATCTGGAGAAATATGTTACTGCTTTTAATGGTTATTGGATCTATACCGCATGCAATAAAGCAGTGAAGAATAATTTATTTGTCAATGCGTTTCTATAAAATAACAACTCAATACTTCGCTACCACTACCCTTTACATGTTTTATTTTGAGTAATTTTTCAAATGGTTTATATAATTTATTTAATTTAAATAAAAAAAAAATCTTTAAATCACCATCTAATAAACAAATGACAACACGTTCAAGAAAAAAAAATCATATGTTTATACACAAATAATTGACATTGGGAAACAGTGGAGAAAAATATTCTTTTAAAAAAATCGTACTAGCGTTTTAAAAAACAAATTTTTAAAAAAATGTTTTGAGTAACAAGGATATTTTGAAACGTAATTTGTAACGATTGTAACTTTTTTTATGTTGGAAAGACTTACAAAAAATTTAATACTGGAGATACGAGATAGATATTGAGTGTTCGATTATTTTTTTTTAAATACATTTAGGACACGAATCATTCATTTGACATAAATGCAAATTTTAAATAAATATAAAGAGTAGATACAAACACAATTGGTTCACAATTAGATAAATTTTAGAAATTCGAAAAAATGGTTAATACTCAATTAAATATTATTAATATAAAAAAAAATAAGTAGCCATATCATAGATTCATTTTCACATATTAATGTGATGTGATAGGTGTTTTAATTTCTGTTTTCTAATATAAATATTACAATTACAATTTTGTTTATTTCACATAATAATTTGTTCATTAATACTATACAATTACATTAATACCGGATTATTTACCTCTATCACCACTTATTGTTATTTTTTATCTATGTTTATAATTTTTCTATGCTTATATATCATTATTATATCGGTATTCATTGTATCCTGATGAGGGAACCGTTGGTTTGGAAACATGTTGATGTTTATATTTTAAATAGTGGTTTAAAGAAAATATTTTTTACTATCTAATTTTAATAATGTCACAAAGTGAATTTGCGTTTATGGAAGAAGTAATATATTTAAACTTACATCATTTCTGTACACCATTTCCGTGATGGCCAAGTTGAGGCAGACTCTCATGGTGTATGCGTTGGCTATGGCCAGGAACCCCATGATGGCGAACACCCATCGTTGTGGTATTATAAAAACTGAAACAAGAAAAACATCATTAGTAAATGCGATAGATGACACAACATATTTACTTACACGTTTACAGATAATATACTTTTATTTTTCAGATAGCAATGCAACTACAAACCACTTTTAGAACTTATATTTATGAAATAAAACAATTACTTTGTTTATCACAACGAAATTTACACATATTACCTGATTTTGATAGGGCGGTGTTCATTCTATTGATGGAAAATGCTATTACAATTACAATTTTGTTTATTTCACATAATAATTTGTTCATTAATACTATACAATTACATTAATACCGGATTATTTACCTCTATCACCACTTATTGTTATTTTTTATCTATGTTTATAATTTTTCTATGCTTATATATCATTATTATATCGGTATTCATTGTATCCTGATGAGGGAACCGTTGGTTTGGAAACATGTTGATGTTTATATTTTAAATAGTGGTTTAAAGAAAATATTTTTTACTATCTAATTTTAATAATGTCACAAAGTGAATTTGCGTTTATGGAAGAAGTAATATATTTAAACTTACATCATTTCTGTACACCATTTCCGTGATGGCCAAGTTGAGGCAGACTCTCATGGTGTATGCGTTGGCTATGGCCAGGAACCCCATGATGGCGAACACCCATCGTTGTGGTATTATAAAAACTGAAACAAGAAAAACATCATTAGTAAATGCGATAGATGACACAACATATTTACTTACACGTTTACAGATAATATACTTTTATTTTTCAGATAGCAATGCAACTACAAACCACTTTTAGAACTTATTATTTATGAAATAAAACAATTACTTTGTTTATCACAACGAAATGCATTACTATTTATTATAACCTGTTTTGATGAATGGCGGTGCATCCTATTGAGGAAAATGCTATTTGAAAATCAATTCTCCTAAAATCTTTGTAATTCAAAATACACCGCTGTTTATTTTTTTCGTTCGCTTTAAGAATTTGATGTTATTTATCTTATTTAAGCCTCCTCATCCAGATTTTCTATGTACATATTACAAACTTCCATTGAAAACTTCAAATTGTTATCAACTTAAATATGTGAGCAGATATTCTCTATTGAGCTGTCTGCTTTAAAACGAAATTAAATGGATTTTCTTCAATAGAAAAAAAGGTAAAACTCCGTAAAATAAAAATAACACGTGTGGTTCTGTTATTTTACATGTTATAGGTATGAAAAATTCACAGCGTTTCTTTAAATGCTCTTTGAGTCAGAGTATCTTGAGATTTTTGTTCAAAATATGTATAAAGTTTTTTATTAAATATTTTTAAACGGTCGCTAACGCCCCCAATGTTATTTATTTTATACATAGCGTGCTCCCTCTCTCTTCCGTATTAACATATCATCCCTTCTTCAAACAGAGTTCAGTTTCCGCTCAGAGGGTATTGGTGGGTCTTAAAATGCTATTTAGTATTTTATTTTTTACTCTTGTTAGACATTACCATTCTTAAGATTGTGCCTAAATTTAATATAGTTTTTTGCCTGATGTAATAATTTATTTTTAATACTTTATTAATAATTATCGTGTCTACCCAATATGTGATGTTTGCAAAACATTTTTTTAAATAATAATAGTAATTTTTATTTTAGTGTGGGTACCTACTTATCTAAAAATGTTAACAAACACTAGAAAACTTACGGTTCAACTTAACAGTTTGTAAATATTATGAACCAAATTATTATCTTTATTTGTTCTCCAACACTCCCCTAAAATACACGGTAAGTTGGTACATCACCCAACTAATTTAATGTTTGCTGACTCGAGTAACCAGCATTTATTACTTTTCAGTCAAAGTTAAATAAAGGACGAGATTTATAACAGTTATCCAATTACCTATATCTTCCGGGTTACCGATTAATTCTTATCATTTTGTTTACGTTACGGAGCTAAAGAAACGTGTTTTATTGTAAAAATAACGTAAAAAGTATATACACCGAAATATTTCCACAGCCGTTCAATTTGTGTGACATGATATCGCTTTTAAATGTATGATTTGAATAGATTTTTTATCGCAAAGGCATTATTTTCACACGGCCTAGAAAACAGTTGGACTCACTTAGGTGTTACGTCTATGAGATTAAATATTTTAAAAAATCCAAGAGATAAATCACATTGTTTAATTAAATCGTCACTCAGAAATTAATCTAACTTGTTGTGAAGTCCTCCAATTAGATATTGAACGCATCGGTATTAAAAATACCTCCTACGTCAGAACCTGTGATAGATGGCGTAAATTACCCGCGATGTGTTTTGAACAAACAATCGACGTGATATTTTAATCCCCAAGTATGTACCCAATGCTGAAATATTGTGATGAACAATCGATATTTAATCATAAATTCAATCAAAAACGCAATCGCTTCCAAATTATTTTTTTAAGAACAGTATTAATATTATAATCCCTTAATACACGGACGTGGAATGATTAATTTGTGGACAGGTGAAATTTTATTAATAAAATATATTTTTAATAATTCAAAATAATGAAATATTATTGTAATACGATAAACGTTAAAGAGAAAAATATTTTTACGATTTGCATGGGTTTATCAAAATTAATCAGAAATATTAATACCGTTTTAATGTTTTACAAAAACATTTAAATGTTGAATATCCTTATGCTTTGAAGGTTTTTCTGTAACATATAAGATAATTTTAAAAAAAAGAACAGCGTGTAAATATTAACACTACGTTTTAATCTTTTTTTTTGTAAATTACAAATCTTTGGTTATTTTATGCAACGATTTATCTTTTCTCCACTTTAAAAATCATATTCATATTTTAAATATTTTGTATTGGGACGTCAGATAAAATTTATGATTAGATTTTGATAAATACTAAGCCTGTAAATTTATAAAATATTAAATAAATATTTTTTTATTTAAAAACATTATGAATTAATAAACTATGATTAAATTAATAAATAATAACTCTCCGACGTCCCTCTCGCCCTTAAGGTGAATTATAACCGTAGAATAGTCATAAATGTCCGGAGCCAGTGGGACTAAAGTATCCTAAATTGGGGTAAAGTATCTTGTGAGGTTGAATGGAATAAGGAAGGGAAGAATATGGGATAGAGGAAGGTTGGGAAGTACCTGGCTATTCAAATATGGCCACTAAACACGGCTATCGCCATTTCAAGCAACATTTTCGATTCAGAATTGTGATCTTTCACCGGGGCTATATAGGCACTGAGACCGGGAATATCCATCATTTTGGAAAATTATACTTGTCTAATGTCAAAATTATTATTTGGGTGGGTAATTGCTATTGATCGTTTTAAAGAAGCCCTATAAATCCGTAAAATTTATCAGTGTGATAATTTTTTCGTACAAATATTTTATTTTTATAATCATTGAAGATGTTACCGATGCGTCCGTCACCTTTGTCACAATTGTCTGTGCCATTTCCGTTTTATATTTTATTTGAGACTTGTTAATATTATCTTTAATGATTAAAAATATATCGCCATGATGTTTATAAGCGTCAATAAGTTATTAAAAAAAATATTTCCTTTGTTTATTGGTAGTAAAAACGTGTGTCATAACAGCCTTTAAAATCGCTAGACCACGTTTATATGGCAATCAGTCACCACACGATCTAAACGAACCCTTTTGTTGTAATTAAAAATAATTTCAACTTCAGTCACATGATTAGAATTGAGTAAGGAAGAGGTCATCCGTATCATGCTGATAATAAATTGATGGATGACTAAAAAAAATATTTTTTTCATGATTACCGCAAAAGAATCCCAACTGCTCCCAACCGTCTGGAGCCAGTGTGACTATGGCATCCACAATTGGGAAATGTTGTGAAGCTGAAGTTATTGGGGAGGTGAGGGAGAAGGGGAAGAGAAGAGGAAGGAAGGAAGTACCTGGCTATTCAGATCTGGTCACCAAACACGGCTAAAAGCCACTTCAAGCAACGTTTCAATTCTGAATGGTGATCTTTCACCAGGGCGATACTGAGAGTATCTTCCACTCTGGAAATGGAAATGTTTTGTATACAGACGCAAAAACCAATCGAAAATAAAACTGTAAACATTGTTGACATGCTCCTGGTTGCCTTTTGCATAGCCCTCATCTGACCTAACGTAACCCAATCTTACCCTTTCTTCTTTTTTTAATCCCAACATAACCATACCCCCTCTTCTTTTCAATCCTTTCGGGCAATAAGTATATTTGAAAATAAATGTTTTTTTAGAATTTTTTCCTCCCTATCCAAAGCGAATAAAAAAAATCTATTTTCGTTTTCCATTTGCTCGCAATTAATACTGATTTTACACATTTTCTGTGCATTCTAGCTACTCGTTCAGGCGGTAGCCATGTTTATATATTGAAAGTTTTATGATTAATCTCAATTAGCGCACCCCTTAGATAGTTTTGGGAAAGTTTTTTTTGAAGGTATGTTTTTATTGTTTCATTTTTATGTGCATTTTTATCAAATTAATATTTTTGTACACAGTGTAGAATTTGTCATTATAAGTGAAACACACCCTTTAAAATCTGATTTTGTTTCAAATGAAGATGGCAAACAGTTCTAAAATGAAAAATAAATAAAAAAACAAAAAACAAAACAAAAAAAATGCACCAAAGTTTTACTGGGTTAAGTTAATCAAATTAATATTCTTTACCTTTACCAATTGTAATTCGGGTCTGAAGGGGTTAATTGTTCCTTTCAGCTGATCCTCACATACACTCTATTTAACAATTAAAGTTAGATTAGGTGAGATTAGTTTAGATTAAGTTGGGTTAGATCAGATTAAGAGGGCGTGTACAATACGATAGTGAACATGTCGATGCAAATACTAAAAAACCTTCAGTTTTAGTTCCGAGGGCATTCATATTGGAACGTGTAAATCGTTTGGTGTAATTTATTGTCTCATATACAATGTTTGTGAGTTGAAACTGCTTTGTATTCGCCCCGTATTAATAAAATAAAAACCACTAAGTGCGTCAGAAACTAACGTTTTTTTTACTTATTGGGAATACCCGATAGCCATTAAAAATAATTGCGTTGATATTCCAAATTGCTTAATTGCACATTCAGCACGCGCCCTGAAAGCTGGCAGGAGATAAAACTCAATTGCTATTGTTTTCCTCATTGACGTGTGTCTTTATACTTTTGCGTTTTGGGAGCATTGTTCCACAAAAACCCTGGCCATGAAAGGGGAACCCCTGAAGTTAATTATTGATTCGTACGTCTCGAATACTTATTGGTGTTTACAACTGCTCAGAGCAAAACCAATTCAATGGTCAATTGAGGTTTTTCTAATGTCGATTCTGAGAAAACTGATTAGCTAAGACGTGGGTATACGTAGTTTGAATCCGAAGAATTGGTATTGGCATGGGCTTTGAATTGCAAATATTCGAACAAGGACATTAAATCATGGAAGGTGAAAAATACGTTTTGCTGGGAGGATCTTAAAACATCGAATGAGACACATCACGTTGAAGCGTAATTTTCAGAAACAAAATGAAAATTTTTGTTAATCATTTGAGCGGAGAAGTAAAACTAAAATTTCATTACTCCAAAAAGGTCAGGTTGATTAAATTGTCAAAAAGGTTGATTAAAGTTTGTCAGATACAACCCCTAACATCCTCTATATATAATATAGCTTTATCTATCTGAAAATGTGCACGCCACAGCAAATATTTTCACTTGAAAAATATCAATTTAAATGTAAAAAAAATGTCAAGACATCAAACGGCTTATTTCATAAATTTCAATTCTTAAAAAAATTCCAAGAAATATTTTCAATCTGCAGTCAATGCAATAATTATCTGTATTTTTTTGTTTCGTTTTTTCTATAATATTATATTTATAAATTCCTTTTTTAAGCCCAAACAAAAACAAAAAGATTTTCATTGTGCAATGTTGTGTTGGACCATTAGATTTAATCGCTTATCTTTTTCTTACTTTTATTCTGGAGTATTTTATCTTTACATCTATTTTTGCGGTCAAGTTAACAAAAAAAGGTTAAACCGCATAATTTCATTGCACGTATTAGTAAAGTGATTTTCTTTGTTAGTCTCACCATATACAATAGGCGAAGATATATTATCTTTTTTAGTAATAATTAAAAAGCAATAACCATGTATTGGTAATCACCAAAAGGAAATCAATGCACTTCTTAATGCGTTTCTGAGAAATCTTTAAAAAATCAGAAGAATATTTTTACCTCGTTGTATGAAATGAACATAAATATACCTAAAGGTAATTTGTAAGACTACGTTCAGATTAGGAGTAAGAAAACCACGCCGCGTTATTTTCCTGGAAATGATAAAGACCAAAAATATCACCATTTATGCAACAATACTGGCAATAATTGGCAACAATTCTTATTAGATAAAAAAACATATCATTTTGTTTTGTTTCATAAACCCATCCGATATTATGGGTTCATAAAACAGTTATAATTGTATTACGGGTTTAAATTATTATACTATCATGAAATAACTATTTCGTTGAACCGCTGCAGAAAATAAAGGTAGCCGAATTTACTCAACTATTTAGTAACATCTAAAAGGGATCGAAATTACCATTTAGTCTCCTTCAACGGAAGCAATCTTCCCAACATGCCTTTCATTGATATTCTTGATGTAACTCTAAATGACCAACTCAGACACGAGAACTCTATCGAAGTCATAGCCAAGATACTCTGAAGACACTTAGAAGCTAGGTGTACTGTACAGGGACCGCAGATACTTTAATAGTGCACAACTGCTGACCCTTTACAAATCGCAAGTGCGCCCCAATGTATACCTGTAATTTGGCAGCCACCTCTGGATCTGGAGCCCCAAAATACCTGAAAAATCCCTTGACTCTATGCAGAAACGGGCCGTCCGTTTGATAGATTCGCCTATTTTAACAAAGGGATTGCAATCTTCGGAGCACAGACGGCGGGTAGGAATGCTATTCTGCCGCTATTTCAATGAAAGATGCTCGGGGGAACTAGTGTCATTGGTCCTTCGCACCGGTTCATGGTCGGGAATCACACCAAACGCGCACCGAACATTTGTACACAGTTGACAATTTTCACATGAGAATGGGTTGCTTCTAAGACTCGTGCATGCATTCAACAGCTCGGCTGTTGAATGATTTGCCGGCCTCTGTGTTTCCTCTTTCCTACAACATTTAACTCCTTCCAGTCCTCCAAAAGACCCTCAATACAGCATCTTCCAAAATGAGATGGATCTTGAGGGAAATTATTTCCGTCGGGGCCTCGTGTATGAAGTTTTTGGTAATAATAAAAAATCTACGCCGAAAAACACAACACTTTTTTAGTAATTCTTTCATTTAACAAATAATTGCATCGAATACTCGCAAACATTATCTCATGAATATTGATGACGGCTTGAGTCGTATTATTTGCGGAATGCAAATGTTGACACAGTAATGCTTGTATTTGCACTATACACAGGTATATAAATTATGCTTATGGAAAAATTACACGTGCGGGTAAGCTTTCGTCTTATACCTATCTCTTAGTTAAATCGGTAACCCCATAAATAGAAATACTTTGACAATGTGTTCTTTATTCTTGAATTAATTAATTTCGTTCAAGAGGAACGACTGCCCGGCCTGTTTCATACAAAACTTAATTTTGGATTTCAGGCCAAAATACACACCTAAACCAAATGATATTTTTATTTATTAATTGATAAACTAAAGTTCTTAAAAACTTAAGACAAGATTTTTGTGCATAGCGCAAAGGGTAACAATTATTATTTTTATAAACAATAATTATTAATCTAAAACACTCATCCAAATTGAAAAAACCTTCCGAGCAAAGATAAATGTCGCCGGCAGGACTCGAACCCGCACCCTTCTAATGTCCGGTCAGATGCTCTACTGTTGAGCTACGTCGGCTTATCGCAAACCCGCCAAGTTAATCAATATATACTAGTGTTTCATTCAATAATTACTGTATTTATTATATTTTCACCTGCAAACAACCAACTTTATTAGTATGAGAAAGGCTTGTAACGGCTAAATCCCTCAAATAGATGGCGTCGAGACAAATTATGTCAACATTTTATTGGTGAAATTGCTTTGACTTGTCAAATATTTATTAATTGATAAACTAAAGTTCTTAAAAACTTAAGACAAGATTTTTGTGCATAGCGTAAAGGGTAACAATTATTATTTTTATAAACAATAATTATTAATCTAAAACACTCATCCAAATTGAAAAAACCTTCCGAGCAAAGATAAATGTCGCCGGCAGGACTCGAACCTGCACCCTTCTAATGTCCGGTTAGATGCTCTACCGTTGAGCTACGTCGGCTTATCGCAAACCCGCCAAGTTAATCAATATATACTAGTGTTCCATTTAATAATTACTGTTTTTTTATTATATTTTCACCTGTAAACTACCAACTTTATTAGAATGAGAGAGGCTTGTAACGGCTAAATCCCTCAAATAGATGGCGTCGAGACAAATTATGTCTACATTTTATTGGTGAAAATTGCTTTGACTTGTCAAATATTTATTAATTGATAAACTAAAGTTCTTAAAAACTTAAGACAAGATTTTTGTGCATAGCGCAAAGGGTAACAATTATTATTTTTATAAACAATAATTATTAATCTAAAACACTCATCCAAATTGAAAAAACCTTCCGAGCAAAGATAAATGTCGCCGGCAGGACTCGAACCCGCACCCTTCTAATGTCCGGTCAGATGCTCTACTGTTGAGCTACGTCGGCTTATCGCAAACCCGCCAAGTTAATCAATATATACTAGTGTTTCATTCAATAATTACTGTTTTTTTATTATATTTTCACCTGTAAACAACCAACTTTATTAGAATGAGAAAGGCTTGTAACGGCTAAATCCCTCAAATAGATGGCGTCGAGACAAATTATGTCTACATTTTATTGGTGAAAATTGCTTTGACTTGTCAAATATTTATTAATTGATAAACTAAAGTTCTTAAAAACTTAAGACAAGATTTTTGTGCATAGCGTAAAGGGTAACAATTATTATTTTTATAAACAATAATTATTAATCTAAAACACTCATCCAAATTGAAAAAACCTTCCGAGCAAAGATAAATGTCGCCGGCAGGACTCGAACCTGCACCCTTCTAATGTCCGGTTAGATGCTCTACCGTTGAGCTACGTCGGCTTATCGCAAACCCGCCAAGTTAATCAATATATACTAGTGTTCCATTTAATAATTACTGTTTTTTTATTATATTTTCACCTGTAAACTACCAACTTTATTAGAATGAGAGAGGCTTGTAACGGCTAAATCCCTCAAATAGATGGCGTCGAGACAAATTATGTCTACATTTTATTGGTGAAAATTGCTTTGACTTGTCAAATATTTATTAATTTATAAACTAAAGTTCTTAAAAACTTAAGACAAGATTTTTGTGCATAGCGCAAAGGGTAACAATTATTTTTATAAACAATAATTATTAGCCTGAAACACTCATCCAAATTGAAAAAAACCTTTCCGAGCAAAGATAAATGTCGCCGACAGGACTCGAACCTGCACCCTTCTGATGTCCGATCAGATGCTCTACCGTTGAGCTACGTCGGCTTATTGCAAACCTGCCAAGTTAATCAATATATACTAGTGTTTCATTCAATAATTACTGTTTTTTTTATTATATTTCACCTATAAACAACCAACTTTATTAGAATGAGAAAGGCTTGTAATGGCTAAATCCCTCAAATAGATGGCGTCGAGACAAATTATGTCTACATTTTATTGGTGAAAATTGCTTTGACTTGTCAAATATTTATTAATTGATAAACTAAAGTTCTTAAAAAACTTAAGACAAGATTTTTGTGCATAGCGCAAAGGGTAACAATTATTATTTTATAAACAATAATTATTAATCTAAAACACTCATCCAAATTGAAAAAACCTTCCGAGCAAAGATAAATGTCGCCGGCAGGACTCGAACCCGCACCCTTCTAATGTCCGGTTAGATGCTCTACCGTTGAGCTACGTCGGCTTATCGCAAACCCGCCAAGTTAATTTATTTATTAATCAGAAGTTAATTTATTTATTAATCAATAATTAATTTAATAATTTTATAAGAAGTTAATTTATTTATTAATCATATTTTTATTAATCAGAAGGTATAGTAAATATCTAGTGCTGATTAGAAGTGTTCATCAATAATTTTTTTTGAACTTACAAAATAAAGGACATAAAAATCGATTTTTCCATTAAGAAAGTGGAATTTTCGCGATTTCAGAGGCAACTTTGGCAATTACTTGGGGGGAAATAGTGATTTATTTTAAATGTTACCCCGTCAACTACGAAAAAATATTGAAATATAATATAAAAAATAATAAAAAGTGTTACAATAAACATTATAATGGACTTAAATTTAAATTTAAAACGACGAATTTACGTTAGAATACAAATTGAGGTCCATAATTTAATATATCAACCCGAATAATTTTTTTTTTTAAAGACCTTTTTTATACTACTGTACTACTTTGTGGTTATCCATTATAATCAAATTAAACACTCAAAAATTTGTTTTAACCGCATTTATTTTACATGCCTACCGGTTTCGGAAAAATCGTTCCATCGTCAGGGCATACTGCAAGTGTGTACTGAACAATATTACAAAATTATGGAAGAATAAACATAGTAAATGGCACACTGAGGTGGGGGCATCTCTAGGGATTAGTAAAGAGTGAGGGGAGAGATAGAGATTGAGGGAGGGGTGAAAGGAAACATATTTAAAAGGGGGGCTGTAAGATAGGTTTTTTGATTATTAATAATAGACTCATTATTTTTAATGGCCCATATTTCATAAATTAAAACAAAAAATCATTAAAATACTTCTAACCCATACTAGATATTTACTAAACCTTTAATTTAAAAAAAAAACAAACAAACAAACAAACAAACAAACAAACAAATCATTTAGTTTAGATATGCATTTTGTCAACCAATCCAAAATTAAATTTTGTATGAAATAGGGCGCGCAGGCCTCTAAAGCTTTGAAATATCCAATAATCCATCAAAATATTAAACAAGACCCGATATTGTGTGTTTCATAAATTTCATATCAGATATTAAAGCCAGTGAAATTTACTTCAAAAAACGTTTTCATAAAATTAAAATAAATCTTCATAATATATTTGTGTTGGTATAGTTCAGTGTGGATATATAAAACAAGGACGAATCAAATAAATGCCTAGCAGAATGCACAAAAAATATGTTTTAAAATACTTGTTTTTCGTATCACTCCGAGTGAATTCATAAAAACAACCGAAACGAAATATTTTATTTAAATATTCAATCAGTTTCAATACATAATATAAACTGCCCAACATTTCAATCTTATTTACACAAATACTCGATAAAATATTAACAAGCCTAATTTTATCACTTCTATCCAAAGCCAATAGTAGTTTGTTTAAAAACATTTCGACGGTGTTGCGAAAAAATAAGTGGGTAAAATTAATTAAAATTAACAGAGTCAATTATCTTTTTTTATTCGTATTGGTCTTACCCAGCCTAATCAAATTTCAAAATTAATATATGCAAATCAAACTGAATTCTTTTAGACAGTCTGTGTTTATCCAGTGGTTGGATAATTGACTGTGTTTGTGTTTGAAAAGGTGTTGCAAATCTTGGCACAAGCGTCAGATTTTGTGGAAATGGCAATAAGTATAGGTATTTCGATATTCGGCATGTCTGTACGAAGAAACCTTACCGTAGGTACACAAGAACATGCCATGGAATGCCCGCGTAACGAAATTCATATAAAACCACTCAATAATAATTAATTATTCCAAGATAAGAAATAACAGTTGTACGTATTGACTTTGTTTTCGCATAACACAAGTAAATCCGTGTTAATAGCATAAAAAACTTTCCATTTGATAAGGTAAGTATTCTTCCCGATCATGTAATCATCTAAATCTGAATCTCTTTTCGACCATCAGCGACACGTTCCAGTCATACCTATATAATAATGGTATAATAATGACCGGTCAGTGGCTGAGTTGGCATCGCGTTTGGGTCGCACCCAGGCGTCGTGAGTTCAATTCCTCGGCTGGCTAAGTCCTCCATTACGACACAAGCAACATCTTCCGCTTACTGTGATGGTAGTAGGAGATTTTCAAATATTGTCAGGTTATTCGTAACCAGGGAATATTTGTCTTTCTTTTAAAAATAAAAAAAAAATGAATAATATGATCTTCAATTAATTTCCATATATTTTCGGCTGCTACATTCTACATTAAGTTCAAGATTCTACCCGAATTTATTTTTATATATGGATAGTGTCTCGGATATAGATATCTATCCGATTTTTATTTATATGGGACATTTATACCAACCCTGATGTATGGCAGTGAGGCATGGAATTGGCAGAAGAAGGGTGAAAGTAAACTGAATGCCGTAGAAATGAGATCTCTGAGACGAATGTGTGGTAAAACCATGTATGATCGTGTGAAAAATATTGAAATTCGTAAGGAATGCAAGGCTGATGTAAGCGTAATGAGTAAGATTAAGAAAGTTACGCTTAGATGGTTTGGGCATGTGGAGCGAATGAACGAAGAAAGGAGTGTAAGAAGAATGTATGACGCGAATGTGAATGGAAGAAGAAGCCGGGGACGTCCGAGGAAGACATGGCACGATCAAGTCAATCAAATTGAGTCGGGCCATGTCAGAAGTCGGAATAATAGAAGAGAATGTATGAGACGATGTATGAATGTGAATGAAGCAAGAAGTGTATGCCAAGATCGAGTTGTTTGGCGGTCCGTCCTCTCTGCCTACCCCTGCGGAGAAATGGCGTGATGGTTAGTTAGTTTATTTTTTTCTACAGGTCTAGGATTAATATCCCATTTTTTTACTGAAATAACGTACTAAAGGTGATATTAATAGTTCTTACATTGAAATATGAAATGTACGTAATTTGTTATTATTTGACTGAAACAGATGGATACCTCAATGACTCGATGGTATTGCGTCGTAAGATGAAAATACCTATAATTCAAGTTTTTAAAAAAACGTGTGCAAGTTGCATAACACTAAAACTCCCTGAATCTGAGTATTTACTTCTACATCTCACATGGTTTCTGCTATGCAATTAAGATTTAGCCACGCATCAAAAGATACATATTATGATTAGAACTTTATGGCAAGCAAACTAATACGCGATTTCGACAAATTTCCTCCGATCATTCTGTGCACACCGTGACAACATAAAACCTTTGCAGCCTTTCGATGCCGCTATCCAAGGACGATTTTCATAATCTTAAATCTGGATTTCCAATATCCTCATTCCTCATCAAACTATGCATTCACATAAAACAAAACGTATAATTAGTTCGGAAATTCATAAAACATTTGCAACTGCTTTGCTACAAACACAATTAAAGGCATTCCGCAGATAAATACGTTGCAATCTATTTTATTGTAAATACCGCACGAGAGTCTCAACTGCTCCAAACTGTCCGGAAACAGTAGGACTATGGCATCCCAAATCGAGGTCTGTGTGGGGCTGAAGGGAGTGAAGAGAGGAATGAGATGGAAAATAGGAGGGTTGGATAATACTTGGCTATTTAGATCCGGTCATCAAAACGATCTCAAGCAACGTTTTGATTTTGAATTGTGGTCTTTCACCAGGGCACTACTGAGAGAATCCACCATTCCGGATCTATTCATTTTATTTCGTTCCAATAAAAAAAAACTTCACCTCAGATTTTATACAAAGTGCAGGTAATATATTATATAGATAATATCAGCTATCAGCTGCAACAACCGTCATCAACTCAATAATTAAATGGATCTCTCGTTCTTAATAAAGCAATAAATCTTTTTCCATTTCTATTTCATGTTTGCCTAATCCTTTTCGATAATTGTAATTACAATTGCAAACTAATTGGTGCCAATAAACTGTACAAAATGTACCAGGAGACAAGAATGTTTCAAGAGATTGTTAATAAGCTCGCTAGCCTTGTTATTTTACGTAAACTTGAGCCTAGACCTAGTACGATTCGGTACCCTGCTGCACTTTACATCACCGCCTGTTACGCTAACTGGGCGACTTCCAATAATTCAACAAGGGCACTCGGATATAATAATAATAAAATTATATCTCTAATTTCGTGCTTTAATACCAGAAAGACTAGCTGTAGATGGAGTTAAAAATAATGCGGTAAAGTAATTGCGTGGTATTTTATTAACAATTAAAGTGCATTTTCTTATATGATGTGTTTTTATTTAATTATTTTACATTATCTCCATACAGGAGTCCCTTCTCTCGAGGCCAAAATCATCTTCGGAGATGTTGTGTGGAGGAATCTTTTTAAGTAAGGAAAGGAGAGGATGTTCTGAGAAATAAAAAAAGTATGAGGGGCGGGAAGGAATCTGATCAGTGTGTCAAGGAGTGAACTGCAGTGCAACACGGTGCGATGGGTGGGAAGAGTTCCACTGGAGAGGTCACACCCAAACCCGCCTCCCAAAATGTTGACTGTTAACACCACATGGCATGCTTATAAACGAGAATATCATCGCTGGAGAGGCACATTTCAAATATGCCCGGATTTTCGTTTTCTCGGGTTTGCATTATGATGATTATTTAGTCAGTTAAAAAATACTTTCACATTTAATAAAATAATCCGATTTCCGATATATCACAAAAAAATTAGATTCTAAAAAAAATTTTTTAAAGCAGATACGTAAAAGTTCTCCAACACACTTCAATCAATTGGGAAACCTTTTTAATCTTATCTTGTAAATGACTTAACCTTTTATTTCGTGTCGTAATACCATTGTCATTTATCATCACTCCAAATATAACATTAATCCATATGTCTAAATTGTTTTTATCTAGATGACTGTATACAAACTGGGTACTCGAAACTCGAACGCGCTATTTTTCCAACAATATGCAGATTAGATTAGCCCAAATCCTTTAAGTACTGAAGTACCTACTGAGTGGCCCCTTAAGTGTCATTTTGTTAATACACCAGCTCTGCAGATCATAAATGTGTACAACAGGCATTGAACAAACAATGGCACCTCGTAAAAAGATTATTAATTTGACGATTAATTGCCCAATTAGCGTGTGAATTATTTATTACCAAAGTAAAAAAGTACAAAAACTCCGTTACGAGATTACAATCTTAAAACGAAAAATTTTATTCAAAAAAGGACACATTTTAAGATACCTGAATTATTTGAAAAAATGAGGCAGTTTGTTATTGTTTATTGTTCAGTATAAGCAAATATGTTAGAAATAAAGGGAGATATGGCATGGAAGCGTGCCGACTGTCGCCGAACAACGATCAAACTTTTATTTTAATTTTTTATGTGAACAACGCACAAGAGTTCCAACTGCTCCCAACCGTCTGGAGCCAGTGAGACTATGGCATCCCCAATTGGGGAATCTTGTGAGGCTGAAGGTAGGGGGGGAAGGGAAGGTTAAGGGGAAGGGGAAGGTGGAGAAATACCTGGCTATTCAAATCTGTTTACCAAACACTGCTAAAGCCATTTCAAGCAACGTTTTAATTCTGAATGGTCGTCTTTCTCCAAAGCGATACTGAAAGTACCTTCCACTCTGGAACGAGCGCAAATATTATTTTTAATGAATTAAATATGAATCAAAACAAATTAATAAAATAAAATTTTCTTGCGCACGCCGGGATTTGGACCAGCGATCTTCGAATTCATAGTTGAGAGCCTTACCCCTCGACCACGGAGGCCGGACTTTTTTTTATGTGAATACCGCACAAGAGTCCCAACTGCTCCTAACCGTCTGGAGCCAGTGAGACTATGGCATTCCCAGAATGTTGCGAGGCTGATGGTAGTGGGGAGGGGAAGGAGAAGGGGAAGAGGAAGGTGGAGAAATACCTGGCTATTCAGATCTGGTCACCAAACATGGCTGAAAGCCATTTCAAGCAACGTTTCAATTCTAAATGGTGGTCTTTCACCAGGGCGATACTGAGAGTATCTTCCATTCTGGACTATCAAATTGTCGGAGCCAATGACAGTTATGCGTTTGATATGTATATAGAAACAAAGGCGGGGCACCGCTGGGGTAGGTGCGATTTGCAGTAGGATTTTTTAAATTTATTTATTAAACTTTAAAAAATCCAACTCAGGTGGACTGATATAAACTTATTTATTTTAACATTTCATTTTTATTTATTTCTAATACTTACTACATACACAATATGTACATCTTACTCTAAATATGCTCTAAGTATGGGTGAACGATGTTGGCGGCACTTTCGTGTGCCCGCTTTCATACTAACAATGGTTCATGGCCCATCTCCCCTTTTTTCTATTATCCATGAATATAAGGTTTCCCAAACTTTGCTACAGCAAATGAGAAAGCGATTCTCTGTTCACAAGGAATCGATTTTATATTCAAATAACAGTTTTGCAACCCACCACCTGTATTATTATATCTCATGATTTTATATTCAAATAACAGTTTTGCAACCCACCACCTGTATTATTATATCTCATGATTTTATATTCAAATAACAGTTTTGCAACCCACCACCTGTATTATTATATCTCATGATTTTATATTCAAATAACAGTTTTGCAACCCACCACCTGTATTATTATATCTCATGATTTTATATTCAAATAACAGTTTTGCAACCCACCACCTGTATTATTATATCTCATGATTTTATATTCAAATAACAGTTTTGCAACCCACCACCTGTATTATTATATCTCATGATTTTCTTCGTGCCAAGTATATTTTTCAAGAAAATCCCATTTTTACCTTTTTTAATCTTTTTGCTATTCATCTTATCACAATTTTCTGTAAATATTAGAACAAAATTATTGTCAGATATTTGTATTATTTCAAAATAAATGTGAATTTTTAACAAAATATTTTCATAATTTTCGGTCACAATCGTTTGTAGTTCCAAAATAAAATGCAAGATTTTGTACTAGTCGTTAAAGGCTGTATACTAATATTCCCATTGAACCTAGTTAGGTTTGTTGGGTGATTCTCAATCCCATCTTAAAATTGTTTTAATGTTTACAAAAAAAAAAATTGAATCAAAACTACAAAATGCTGGCTCAATTATGCTTACGTTATATGTTATCTATAGACATGAGATGTTTTAATTTGCCATGTTTATGTATTAAAACCCGATTATTTTATGGCTTCATGGAATATTCAAATATTTTACAGAATTTTTAGGTTTTTTAATGTTTTTTTTTTACTTAATGAAAATGCCCCGACCCACCTCGGGTGTAAAATGTTGTTTTCAAATTTTGGTATTTGGGTGCCAGTGTCATGGAGACTATCCGACATCCTTAGCAGCTTCCAGGGGGGGGCAGATTTTAAACAGACCCACTGAGATATCGACATTAATTTAAATTGCCTACCACATAATTGGTTGAAGATTCACCTAGTAACATCTAAACCTTAACTTACACATTCTGTTATCGTTTTTAACGGAAGTGTGTACTTATGTATATCCAATCCTATGTTTATGAATGCAATAAATTATTGTTAACACTCCAAACAAAAAAATAAGTTATCATCTGTTTTAAACCGGTCCAAATATTATATTATATTCTAATTAATGAACACAAAAAATATAACCCTCCCGAACGTATTTACATAACTTTTGAAGAGGTTGAGATCGAGAGTTTCGTGCTACACCACTGGTACTGATTTGAGGCCTCGAATTTATTAATTAAATACCTTTTGTGTTGATCGTTAATAACTCTGCGATACTAATGTATTAATTGAAGAATTTTCATACTATTCGTAATCGATACCGCATTCCAATTTGTATTTTTAGCGATTTCACTAAAAACTAGCGAGGTCTTCAACAAGATTCTGATTCGATCTGATTTTTTTTAGTTTAAAAATGTATTTTCCATTCTGTAGGTACTTTGATTCTTTCAAACTTATTAACAACAAACGAATTATCCTTACTCGTATAGAGGTAGGGGGTTAGCGAATGATTTCAATTAAATATAACAGAAAAACCGTTCCCATAAATGTTGCTTTCTGAAATATTAAGATATCACGAAGAAATTCGCAAAATGGGAGATACAATGACCAATTTTATTCCGCAACGTCACTAGCTAAGCATGCAAAACAGTACTTTACATATGCTGGCAGATAAAATTAATTTTATAGATAAACCAATGTGAAGCATTGAAGGTTTTTTAAAAAATGGTAACAAAAAATGGAAACTAGGCACTAAAGCTAGTACAATACGAATAATATGATACAAATTTCACGGTACCAAGGATTTACTATAATTAAATATCGAGACCATTGTCGTATTATTAAAAATAGCACTGCGAGTATTGATTATTGATTAATCGACCGAAACATTTAATGAAACACATTTTTTTAAATTTTTTATGTGGTTACGCGTTATATACTTTTACATCCTTGTACTTTTGCAAGGTCTTAAAATATTCTAAGCTCTCGAAAAATATTATATCTGACATAAAACCAATTTTTAAAAATCCATCTTCAATTAAAGGGCATGCTTTTTATTTCCGTACATCTTTGCTTTGTGGTGTAAGAACAAAAAAAAGATTAAGAGAACTAGACACTATACAGTTCACTAGACACTATGATTTATCTATATGTAAAGAAAGGCTTTCGTAGGTTACCATTGATAATGTTATTCTGGTAAACAGATTTTGTAGATACAGGTGGGACTCTAGGTACAGTATTCATGCTTTTAAAAAATAAAGAAAAATATTAAATCATTGAAAAGGGTAATATATATTAACAAATCTCAAATGAAAAATAACACAGAAAAAGACAGAAAATAGAAAGGTCAAAATCAATATATGTCCCAAATAAAGAAAAATCGGATAGAAAAGTATATCCGAGACACTGTCTACATTGCAAATGTATTCGGGTAGAACTTTGCAATCATATAGGAATTAATTAAGGAATTGATAAGTCGTAAATTTGAAGTACGACATCGATAAAAATGACGTAAAGTAAACAGGTCTCATTAGCTCAGTGGTTAGAGCGTTGTCCTGGTAAGACAGGGGTCCTGGCTTCGATTCCCAGATGCGACTAAAACCTTTTCATTTTCTGTGTCTTTTTTGTATCATGTTTCATTTGAGATTTGTTAATATTATCTTCCTCGATGATTAAATATTACAAAGCGATTTATAAGCTTCAATGAATTATACATATTTGAATAATCGCAGCATTTCGAAAAAGTGTAAGCGAACTTATGAAAAGTCAGAGTTCAACAATGACGTTTTGTAATGTCATTGGAGTTGAAGCATTAATTCTACCATTGAACTCGCAGACGGAAACATTGTGAAAACCGCCATTAAATTCAACAATGATAATAGCAATATATCCAACGAACAAGCATGCGGTACTCATCCGACAGTGTCGAAACGACGAGCTAATAACGATCAATATTCGTTGTTTAACATTCACCGAAATGTTTCACATTGAACCCGCAGTTGCCAAATTGATTCCTATGCAGATCGCAAGATCATCGGCTTTATAGATAAACACTATTATTATTTTTCAATAGGTTAATGAACGGCCTTGCTATTCAACAATAATACACGTACGATATACTGAATACTCGTATGCATACATAGTATCACGCGGTGCTCTAGCAAGGATGCTAAGAGTTCAAAAGTCTCCAAAGATCAAAGAATTGATTACAAAATAATGTACATTTAATGTTTTTAAGAATGCCTACCAGTAAGATTTTCATATTACAATTAGTATTATACTATTGCATAATATTTTAAAGCCTTTGCTAATGAACGATTATCAAAGAAAGTGAGGTTAGCTGAGCAGTCCACAATGAAGTTCTGATACCAATCCCGAAGTGTGTTGGTTCTGACCAAAGGCAGTAGAAATGAGATCCTGGAGGCGTATGCGTTGTAAAAACGTGTAGACCATGACACGAATGAGTAAATCCAAAAGTATTACTGGTCAGATTTAAGCATAATTCAGGGGTGTCCTGTGAAGATATGGCAAGATCAAGTGAATTATTCACTCGAGTGGGGCCATGTCCAGAGTGTATATCTAACTATATATTACATGAGAAAATGTTTGAATGTGGATGAAGCAAGAAGTGTGCGTAAAAACAGTTGTACACCGTTCAATAATGTCTGACTGGCCATTCACATAATTAAAAATACAATTAAAATTAATGTAATACTTATAAATTTTTTATACACTTCGAAAGCAAAGAAGCTATCTTCCAGCATACAAATACAGTGTACGAGTATACGATTAAATAGAATAATGCGTAAGTATACTCAGATGCATATTTACATAATTGGTTGCTGATTTTTTATATGAATAATTATTTTAAAAAAAGGTACTTTATACATCTCCAATATATACATATTATAAACGGTTCATGGGGATCTGCAATCATCATAAATGTAACCCATTGTTATAATAATTTATTACAAATCTCGGCACAATAATCTCAGTCTAGTAACATACATGTTAACTAGCCACTAGACTACTAGGTCAATGGAAATAAACATAACTTGAATTATTTTATAACGCTTGTCTGAAGAGTAAAGCAATAAAATGTATACTTCTATTAAAAAAAAACCACAATGCCACGGATCGGACGTCCTTGTTCCGTTGAGATACTGAATAAATATTATCTTATTCGAATAATTTTGATATCAGAAAATACTGTTTTATTATTTGGGAAGCTGTGTGGGTGATCTGATAAGTGAGATAAACGTTACGTCGACGTGGATATCATCCTCGCACTTTGATGCATTTAAAAAGAAGATTATTTTTCTTAATAATATAATTTCTTTAATCTATAACTGAAAGACTATTCATTCAGCTGGATTCAATTACGAAAACTTTTTTTTTTCTAATTCATGGTTCGTTAAGTAATTTTTTTTACTGTAAAGCGATAATCTTATTAAAATGAATAATAAATGTTTTGCGTATACAACTATTTAATATATAAATACCAACATATTTAGGAAGCGAATCTTCCTTCATCGGGATACACAGTATATATAAAAATTATAATTTAAAAATTGTAATTCGTTTCCGAAACATGTTGATATTTATATATAAAATAGTGGTTTACTCAAAAAAATTATTATTAATTTTATTGAAAATGACACCAAAAAAATTTATTTAAATTTATTGAAGAAGTAAATATCTTATTATCTGAAGCAATAAAAAAAATCAAACGCTGAGCTCTAACGTCATGAAATTTCCGCAGCTCTTTCCGTTTATTTTCAAAAAGGAACAATAGTATTTTCATTTTTTTTTTATAAACAATAATTATTAATCTAAAACACTCATCCAAATTGAAAAAACCTTCCGAGCAAAGATAAATGTCGCCGGCGGACTCGAACCCGCACCCTTCTAATGTCCGGTCAGATGCTCTACCGTTGAGCTACGTCGGCTTATCGCAAACCCGCCAAGTTAATCAATATATACTAGTGTTCCATTCAATAATTACTGTTTTTATTATATTTTCACCTGTAAACAACCAGCTTTATTAGTATGAGAGAGGCTTGTAACGGCTAAATCCCTCAAATAGATGGCGTCGAGACAAATTATGTCTACATTTTATTTCTACAGGTGCGGGTTCGAGTCCTGCCGGCGACATTTTATCTTTGCTCGGAAGGTTTTTTCAATTTGGATGAGTGTTTTAGATTAATAATTATTGTTTATAAAAATAATAATTGTTACCCTTTGCGCTATGCACAAAAATCTTGTCTTAAGTTTTTAAGAACTTTAGTTTATCAATTAATAAATAGTATTTTCAGTTCAAAATTTCGTATGGAGCTTTCAAGTATCAATTTAAAAAATTCACAAATATATTACAGAACGCTCTATTATTTTTTCAAGATTATGCAATAAGATTTTTTTTAAACGTTAAAATCTCGGGCGAAGCCGGGTAGTAAACATACCAGTCGAATACACTATAATCCGACGTCTACACAGATATTATTTTTGTTTACATTTGAGGGGGCATTTATTGCAATTTATTTTTATTTTGTTTCAAAAAAATCTTAAAAATATTAATAACAGGACAAATCATGCATTCATTTGAGTTATGTCCATCGCCAGGTTTTTCCAATCCCAAACACATAATTTATACTGGATATTCCCAACCTAACATGTAGTTTTGTTTACAGTTGCAAAATTGGAGAGTTTTTAACGTTCACAAAAAACATCATCGCTCTTAATTTGTATTTACTAGTAGCAGTATACAAGTAGTATCGCCTACTGACCCGGGGATAACTACATGAGTTAGATCACCCTCTAATTTGTGGAAAACCCAAGTGAAACCGATGCAGGTTTTTTGTAGACAATTGTGTAAATGTTTTATATACTACCTCAGATACGACAACCTAATAAATAAATCTGGAGATATGTATGTTTGTATCAATGTATGTACTCGTATGTTTCACCAATGTTATATAAATTCTACAGTTCCCTACTGACTTGGTTTAAAATCGGTATTGGGGAGGTTAGGGGGCAGTTGAATTCGAATTATTCTGCAAAAATGTACCATTTCGGCAGCCACCTTCAATTTCTAGAGATCTGCACCGATTTATTTCAAAATCGGTAAAGAGAAAGTTAGGCGGGATCTGAACACGAATCTAAAGTCAAAAAGCAAAATTTCGGCAGCCATCTTGAAATTGTAGAGTTATGCACTGAGTAAGTTCAAATTCGGTATAGGGGAGGTTAGAGGGAAGCTGAACTTGAATCTATCGCCAAAATGCAAAATTTCGGCAGCCATCTTGAAATTCTAGAATTATGCACTGAGTAAGTTCAAGTTCGGTATAGGGGAGTTTAGGGGGGAGCTGAACTCAAATTTATCGCCAAAATGCTAATTTTCAGTG
Source organism: Halesus radiatus (assembly GCA_022606495.2). Classification (NCBI taxonomy): domain Eukaryota; kingdom Metazoa; phylum Arthropoda; class Insecta; order Trichoptera; family Limnephilidae; genus Halesus; species Halesus radiatus. The sequence goes on from JAHDVE020007816.1 coordinate 105,968, forward strand.
GCAATTTAAATTTAAAGTGGCAGTTGAAATTCTAAATTTATCTACCGAAGTTGAATTTTAATATTTTGCCAAAATGCGCATCATGACGGTGTATTTGATAATGCTGGTCATGAGATCGTTTCCAAATGTGGACTGATAATGCAAAACAAAGACTATCATGCCTTGAAGTAGAGGGGAGAAATACCGAGAATGTGTTGTACAGGAGGAAAATATGCGTCTTGCTGTATTTCCAAAAGTTAAGCACAACAGGAGATTCAAAACATTTTTCAAAAATATTCGCGGATATTATTCAGTATTCCTGATGACATCTTTTGGAGCGAAAAGTATTCTTTTGTAAGAGAGACTGGTTGTATGCCCACATTCAAAGTACATTTGCTAAAAGAGTTTTAATTCCACTTTACAATATAACACCCATCTTACATTATTTCCGGATTTCCACAGGATACGCCTCAATTTCTACAGCCTTTGGTATGCTTTCCTCTTTCTTCATCCAGTTCCATTTCTCACTACCATACATCAGGATTGGTAGTTGGTATCAACATGAAACTCGCTATGAACTGCTAACCTCGTTTCTTTGGTAAACTTTTTATAATGCTGTGTTTTCTATGTAACGTGTCAGACACGGCCGTTGAATTGATATAAAGATATCTTTGAAAACCGTATTCAATGCTCAATGGAGTGTTGCGCGAGAACAGGAAGGAACCTTCGGCTTGTTATTATTTTAGCAGTGGTATAGTGAAAAGTGAAGTCTGGCTACTGCTATTCGGGTTATGAAGCAAATCACGTGCTGCGATGTTGCCTCCCTCTTTGATCCAAAGCGCAACGTAACACACAATGCCTTGAATAAGTTTGGATGAAGAGGTGTGAATTGTTTGTTTTGAGCATTGTATTTGTAAAATGCCATTCTATAGACACGCTCGAATTGAATATTTGAATAGCACATGTTCACACTTTTTTTAAAGACCTTTGTTGTAAAATCAATATGCAGTAGTAACAAAAAGAGGGAAGTTTAGCTAAATAAAGCTAGATCTACAATCGAGTTCTGATACCAAACGGATGGACGGAGAGAGAAGTGTCAGGAGAATATGTAATAAGGAGGAATCAAAACATAGTGGTCGAGTGGTTCAGAGCATTGAGTTCTCACCCAGTCGTCGCGAGTTTAATCGCGTGCTAACTTAGTCCTCCATCATTGCTCATGCAACATTATAGTAGTATGACGAACACAAACATTGGTATGATAAAACAGAAGGGTATATATGAAACGATACAGAAGTGTGCCAAGACCAAGACAGAGTTGTAAGGCGGTTCATCTTCTCGTTCTGTGCAGTCAAAATGTCATGATGATTAGTGAGATATTCGATTAGTTGCTGTGTTTCACATAGATAATTTTTAAATCAGATAGCTGTATCAATGAAGAGAACTGAAAGCAAATTTATTTTAAATAATCAACAAGTATTAAGGATTACAAATAGCACAAAAATCCTCGCATATGTTGACAGGTTCGATGAAATCCCCAACTCTGATATTAATAATGTTGTTCAACGTCATAAACTTTACAAATTATTATAAGCAACACGTTACGATGGGCGTACGTGTTGATGGCCCAGCCTGCCTACATCAATTTGTCAATTAACCTGTGCAGAAATCTTTCTCATTTGGCATCTAATCAACATTTTATAAATGACATTCGCGATTTTTTAAACATTATTGATGTCACACCTGCGAACCATAAACAGAGATAAATATGAGGAAAAGTGAAACTTTTGACAGGTGCACTGATTTTATATGCACGTTTTCACGCATCGTCTGTGCAATTTTAGTGCTTGATTTTGGAAAAAAAATTGTATCTTTTCGACTTGATGAAAAAATGTATAATCTTTTGTATAGGCATTCGTGATTATTGATTTAATTATTTCGTTAAAGTAGACACTGGGTACTTTATTTTTTTATGGGTCTTTAAAGTCAGATATGTCATGAGCTCAAAATATTTTAGAGTTGAGACAGACTTTAAACATTTCAAGAATGAAGTAGGTGGAATTTTCGGTTAAAACGGATAAGGTGAAGAATTTTCAGAATAAACGCAAAACATGGATTCCGCCAAAGATCTACAATTAAGGGAGAAATCAAAACAAAAATAAATTGTATTACTTTATGAAATTTGCGTACAGCTCCCTTCAACGTTTTTCCTATTTGTCGCTTAATATTCAAAATTCCATCTACATATACAAAAGAGCAATTTGTTTACTGAGGAGCTTCCACCTACGTACAATGGAAGTTCAAAATGAGATCCAAACAAGGCAACAGATTCTGAATAAACTGTTCCCTCCTACGTGTTCATGTAAACGAAGTTCAAGATGCTACCAATTCAAATCCTACGCCCATCAACATAAGTTCAAACCTACACCTTCCTCTAAACGGAAGTTCAAAATTTTACCCATTCGGCATTCAGGGTATCCATTTGCGTATCAAGTAAATCCCACATGCCAACAAGTCATGGCAACAAAAGTTCACAAATATATATACATACAATGCAATAGTAGCTGGATCCCGCATATGCATTTTTCTAAACGAAAGTTCAAAATTACGTTCAGACAATGTATCAACTAATTTCCATCAATTAAGGTCCACAATCAGTATCATTCAATGCAGCAGTTTCTATGTCAGCTTAGTCCGACCTCCGCCTTCAAGATCTAAATTATGTCAATTTTATGCTAACTTTGAGGACGATTACCTCACGTTGAGGATGCGACAAGCAAATATAATCGATATTGATGTGAATTAAATAATAAATATGTAATGAAAACGCTTTAAAACACACGTATCCTTGCGAAACAAGGCAAATAACGTGTGGACCTTCGACGAAGCGCGCAATGAAATCTGATTACGCGTTAGTATTGCAATAGACAGGTGTCATTACCCCCCGTTTACCTTCATTTCCGAAATAATTCATCAGAGGTCAACTCATAGAAATTTTACTGAATAGAGGTCAACTCATAGAAATTTATTTGTGGAATGTCTACCGCACTAGTTGTTATCGGATAATCTATGTTTCTGTTTTGCAATTGGATAAAATGACACTGTTGCCATTGTGTCAATTACCAATATTCATTTTAAATAAATGGTTCAATGTTATGGACTACATAATACGAATTAGTATGACTCGTTATGTAGTGTCATTCTTATCGCGAATGGTTCGCGCGAATGTAAAATGTATTCAGAAATTGCAACACTTTTGCTAGAGGTAAACTTATCGGAATGGATTTCAAGTTTGTTCCAAATATTGGATAAGGTTGGATAAAATCATTTTGTTTCTATAATATTGTAATTTATTTCTATTTGAGGTTGAACAGCGGTTTTTAATGTTTGGAATTTGGTTTAAGAGTCTTGAATAGTGCCAAGTTTTCGCTACTCTACGAAACAAACCATCGATTCGCACTCGACTCGTTTTAATCATCATAACAATTCAACGGCATCTTGGAAACGTAAACATGTATCATAAAATCATCTCCCAAAGGCTTTTATCAACTTTGGGTATTGAAGGCATTCTTGCCGTCAATGGGAACGCACTACAAGTATCTTCTGAGAAATGGATGCATCATAAATAAAAGAAAACTTGAAACATGTATGTCAGACTAAGTGCCTACTCGCAGTATGTATATATTCTCCATACTAAAACATATCTTTAATCAGAGGCGTGCATTCCACATACGCACAAAAGCACTGAATATCCTACCTACTCACCCACATAAAAAATAAAAATATTATTGCAAGAAATCAACCTACACTTTAAAAAATACGCGCGAACTTCCACTACGCCGACCGCCCTACCATAACGTGTCGAAAGCAGGAACTAATTGTCATATTCAAATGTCGACTGTATTCTACCAAAAAAAAATTACATGTATGCGCAATGCGCATTCAAAGGAAACTCATTTATGTTGGTGCCAATATGTACAAATTACAAATGTAGCAATCAATGTCATCTAAATGGTACCTCTATTAATTAGTACAACTTTACTAACTAAATTATTATCATATTATGTTGACTTTCTTCCACGAAATTGAGCTAACGAAAAAAATATAGACATTTTATTAATCCAGCAATTGACTTGTTATATGCATAAATTAACCGATTATTTGGATATTTATTATCCCAACCAACATTTCCCCATCTTCCCCTTCCCCTTCTCCTGCCCCTCCCCAATACCTTCAGCCTCACAACACTCCCCACATGGGGATTCCATAGTCTCACTGGCTCCAGATGGTTGGGAGCAGTTGGGACTCTTGTACGATATTCATGTAAAAAAAAACATTAATTAAAGTCACCAGCTTATCCATTCTTAGTTAAAACTTACCACGTCTCGGGTATCTACTGCGTATCCTGATTAAGAAATCTGCGCACGCCACTGTCTTTAACATACGTGTATCGACGTTATTTTATATTTGGTATCGTCTTCAACTAGATTCATCCAGTAAAATCAAGATCATCGTCGATTATTGTGATATTATAACGTGTTTCTGGTCGTGAGGAATTTCTAAAAAATTATTATTCATGTAACTTCTATACTAGAATTCAATCTTTTCACCTTTACACCTGACTGTTTTGTCCACTATTTATCAATATCGGGTTAATAAATGTAAAAGATAATTATTTTTATGTTTATTTCATGAGTTCATCAACAGTATTTTTTCATTTTTTAAAGTTGTTCAAACAAGTGTGAGTGGGTTTATGAGTTAGGGATCAATGAAACGTAATATGCCCTCATAGATGGCGCTAATTTAAATATTTTCTATGAAGATAAAAAAAAAAAAACACTTAATATTGAAATGAGATGTTTGTTGGCGGGTGTACATACGGAATATATAATGGAATAATTTTTTGTCGTAGATTTAAAGTTCGAGAAACTTATAAAAGTACAAAATGTATATTATTGTAACACTAACATATCGACCTCTTGAAATAACGAGGTTCCATCTAACACGGCAATGTTATGCGATAATGAGTCTTAAAGTTACCTTCTATAGAGTACATTATCGCATGACATTGCTGTGTCAGATGGAACCTTGTTATTCCAAGGGGTCAATGTACAATATTTATAAGTTTATCGTGGAAACATACAATAACAATTTATTCCGTGTGAACCTACACATTGTACACCCGCCAACAAACAATTCATCTCAATATTTAAAAGCATTACGACCTAAAAGTTTTTTTCTTCCAAAATATATAAATTAGCGCCATCTGTCAGCGCCTATGATGTTTAATTTACCCGCAATCAATAATGTGTTGATATTTAGTAATTGCCTATATTTTAAATTATTTAAAAATGTATAAAATTAATACGTCTAAGTATGTAATTATTTTACCTCGATAATGCTATTTCATTTCACATTAATATTTTTTGTCCAATAAATGTTATATAAGTACATGTATTACAAGTACTAATACTTAATTTCAATTGATATTTCTACAACAAAAAATGCATCACCATTTTTACACATTTTACAACCACAAATAGAAGTATACTCGTACAAGTAAAACCTTTTGGGGCCGGTTTCACAAGCATCCGTTCGTACCGCTGGATTCCATTTTTAACTAATATTTGGACTACCGACGGATTTCGCCGTTTTATAAACATTCGTCAGATTAACCGTCATTTGACAAACTGTCAGTTGTTGCCCGACAATCGCTTATTTGAAGCCGTGCAAGTTTTAATTAAAAAGACAATATGTAATTTTCATTTGTGAAACGGATTCTTCATCGAGTAGTAAAAATGATGACGAACGAATGTCAATTATTCAACACAAAAAATGAGTTTACGAACGAATAACGGTTCTTTACGTAACAGAAATTTAGTTTTTATAAAACTGCCCCTTAGGCACAAATTATTGAACAATAAAGTACCAATTATATAACGATTGTATTAACGTTAAACAAGCCTACAATGTCTTTTTTTCTATCAAAATATTATACTCAACAGTTGTTGAGTCTGATAACATTAGTCGGTAATAATTTCACGCAATTAAATACGTGTATTATTTCACCTTGTTTGGAAATAAATTAGTGTTCAATGGCATGCTTTTATGAATATATGAAGCTATTATTAATTGTCTCATATTTTTTTTAAATACCTGCATTGTTCAGAAATCAAAAAAAAATCACCATAACAAACAATCTAGTTCTAGTTTACTCTGGAATTATACGTACCTACCTACCTCAACTCGGCCCTGAGCCAAAACTCACTTGGAGCCGATTCCGATTCTTTTAAGGTTAGGACGTTATCCTTAGTTTTAGGGTTAAAGACATTATGCTTAACAGCCGTTTGGATTTCATGTCAATGACATTAAATTTTTAAAGGAGTTTATGGCTTAATTCTCACAGTATTATTAAAAATTATTGGTGCATCACACATACTTAATACGACAAGTTTATTATTACTTACTTTTTGCACACATCTCGGGTTTTTGTTTCGGGTACTTTACACACATCGCAATTTCGTTAATACGGTTCATTTAATAGCATCATTATGCTCACTAATAATGTTTAAAGACTTTGCAAAAACTAATAATAATAATGTTCTTACTTTGCCAAAACTACGCAAATCTCAATGTTTTTAAAGAATGACAGCTGTCAATCGAAAGAATCAGAACCGCAGTTAAGCAAAAAGTCTAAAGACAGTGTCTTATCCTTTAAAATAATCAGATTCGGGCCCCCGGAGCTGTTTGAAAAACAATTTTTTTAATAATTATCACCTACAAAATTTCATTGTATTTGTCTGCATTGCATCGTTCCATACAGCAATATTTGCTATTCTATTTGCACAATGCAGAAAAAAAACAAGAGAAGCGATCGTTAGTACAGCCAACTATTCGATCATTGCCTCCATACCGTAATGGTGTAAGTATTAGACTTAGAGTCGGGAGGTTACGGGTTCGATTTTCATCACACAGCGCAAAACGTGAATCTTCTTCATAACCTCACTTTTCATTTACTTTTCTAATATTTTACAACTAAACCGAGAGTCAACAGAGACGCTGTACCTGGCCAGTTTTGATGGACTAAAAAAACGACTCAATGGTAGAACAAAGGTGAGAGCGAAATGTAGTAAAAGAAGAATGTGGTGATTCATTCAATATGTTCATCAAGGCGTTCTCGAGAAGCACAATACAACATTGAGGCATTTTAATTACACTTTTTAATAAACTTACTTACGGCTGTCACGTCACTCATACTTATATAATTATTGGCATTTGATCAACCGTTGCAATCACGTGCCTAGAAATGTAGGCAGGCCGCAGTGCGAAAACATACTTAATGAATAATCATTCGAATGAAGGAATTAGGAAATAGACTAGCAGCCTTCATAGCAAACCAAATGAGTTCGACCCTGCTTTTTTACATGTGTCTTTACGTCTGCCAAAATAAGACATGAGTTTTGATTTATAATAAGCATCCCGAAAGACAAATAATTACTGACCAGACTTGTTTGAAATAAGTGGGTGACAAATTAGCACAATGTGAATAAATTATCGTGATTTATCTTAGACTGTGTTTTTACTGATTCCGCTTTAGCAAATGTTTACTTTTGCCATTGCCAATGCCTTATTCAAGCTGTACCGTTAGTTTTCATCGTAAAGATATAAAGGATGTCAATATTTTTTTAATTGATGTTTATTGTGAAACTAATGTGACGAATTAAAAAAATATAATCTGTATGCTTGTAAAAGGGACAGAGTAGAATTTAAAAGTCTAAACTATACCCGGAACCATTTAATTTACTATCCGGATACTAACTGCTCTACTAATTGTGTTAATTCGCCAATCTGTCATTCAGCCAAGTAAACGATTAAAACTCAAACTTACATGTCTTTTCACAGGTTTGAATACTTATTTTGTATTGAATAAGTTAAATATGTGGAGCAAACAATATAACTTCTTCTCTAACGGGCAATATTTCAACGTTCCGATGTAAATAACCTACGGCCTTACAGAAATGCCATACAGAAACAGATTTGTGAATTTCATGACGCCAGAGTTAGCCGTTTAGATTTTTTTGTTGACCCAAAAAAAACACGTTTTTGTATAGATAGAAATTCATAGTTTATGTTTCTCACCGTTTAAGGGCAATCGAAAGATGATTATAAAGCGAAGCGCTCACAGATGGCGTTACTTTCATATTTTTGAAAAAAAAAAAACCTTTTGGCACGTAATATTTTAAAATAATGTGATAAATTGTTTATTGGCATACAGAATATAAAATGGAATAAATTATTATTGTAGAATTAAAACTGAATTCCTTGAAACTTATAAAAACATAATTTCGTATTTTATTAAAGCACTAACACTTACCATATTTTTATAAGTTTTTTGGGGGAATTCTGCTTTTTACTTACAATAACAATTTATTCCATTTCATATTCCGTTTGCACACCTACCAACAAACAATTCATCTCAATTTTTAAAAACAATTCTTTTTAAAGTGTGCGTTTCTCAAATATTGAAAATAACGCCATCTGTGAGCGCATAGTGTTGTAATCAAGTTTCGGATGCCCTTAAGGCTACGTTCTTTAATTTTTTAGGGAAATTTCACGAATTTCGATAAATACCTACATGAATACAACCTTTGAATAAAATGAATACAAACACTATATTTACGCAATGCGGTGATTTTTTTCAAATCGCAATAACCCATTGATCACGCCACTGTCTTTAACATACGTGTATCGACGTTATTTTATATTTGGTATCGTCTTCAACTAGATTCATCCAGTAAAATCAAGATCATCGTCGATTATTGTGATATTATAACGTGTTTCTGGTCGTGAGGAATTTCTAAAAAATTATTATTCATGTAACTTCTATACTAGAATTCAATCTTTTCACCTTTACACCTGACTGTTTTGTCCACTATTTATCAATATCGGGTTAATAAATGTAAAAGATAATTATTTTTATGTTTATTTCATGAGTTCATCAACAGTATTTTTTCATTTTTTAAAGTTGTTCAAACAAGTGTGAGTGGGTTTATGAGTTAGGGATCAATGAAACGTAATATGCCCTCATAGATGGCGCTAATTTAAATATTTTCTATGAAGATAAAAAAAAAAAAACACTTAATATTGAAATGAGATGTTTGTTGGCGGGTGTACATACGGAATATATAATGGAATAATTTTTTGTCGTAGATTTAAAGTTCGAGAAACTTATAAAAGTACAAAATGTATATTATTGTAACACTAACATATCGACCTCTTGAAATAACGAGGTTCCATCTAACTCGGCAATGTTATGCGATAATGAGTCTTAAAGTTACCTTCTATAGAGTACATTATCGCATGACATTGCTGTGTCAGATGGAACCTTGTTATTCCA
>JAHDVE020007817.1:0-128788 GCA_022606495.2 Halesus radiatus
GTGAGTTGATTGTTGAGTAATTTGTAGGATGGTGCTGGTGATTTCATACTTAGGAAGGATCGTGATTGGAAGAATACCGGAAACTGAGTAGATGTCCCTGACATGAGTGTCCCATGGAAGTCCAAAAACATTTCTGAGGGCTCGGTTTTGAACCACCTGCAGATCAGCAATTGCTTTACAAATCACAATGCACGAGTCAAACACATGTGAAATATATGATATTGCTTTACAAATCACAATGCACGAGTCAAACACATGTGAAATATATGATATTGCTTTACAAATCACAATGCACGAGTCAAACACATGTGAAATACATGATATTGCTTTACAAATCACAATGCACGAGTCAAACACATGTGAAATATATGATATTGCTTTACAAATCACAATGCACGAGTCAAACACATGTGAAATATATGATATTGCTTTACAAATCACAATGCACGAGTCAAACACATGTGAAATTCCAAAAAAAAACACACTTCTTAGAAATTAAAGATTAAATTAGCAAATTAGATATGTAACCAGCATGGAATATAAAAATAGAATACAAATTATATAAATACTTACTATGAAGTGAAAAACTCGTATACTGTAAAGTATTTTGTAGTGTTGATTTCTGCACTAACACGGAATCTCCAAATATGTCGACAACATTCCAAAAATCCATTACCAAAATCATGCCGTCGATTTATACTCGTAGGTGTGTGAACCCGATAGTTGGTCTTAAAATTGTGGCAGAAAAAAAGCAATTTGTCTCGTATTTCTGGTCGGTACTTTTATTTTGGCGTAAATTTCAGAGCTGTCAAATACCACAATTAATAATTTTATTTATTAGAACAAGGTCTAAGGCAATCCGCCTATCGGACAGAGTAATCAAATTTAACCGTTTCATCAGATTGATGTAGCTAATATTTTGAATTGGAATATTCTGCATAAAAATAATAAATGTTAGGAATAATAATACAAATTAAAAGGTGATGTTGTAAGTCAGTAGAAAATGAAGAGGGGGGGGGGGAGATATTAAAGAGGAACATGATTATTCAGTTCTAGTCTAAACGTAACATATTCCATTTCAAATAACGATACTATTCTGAATGGTGGTTTCTCACCAGGACGTCACTCGGAGTATCTAGCATCCTCTGGAAACCATTAATCAAAGATATTATTCGAATAATTGCAATCGAAAAATAAATCTTTTAAAGGGGTGCCAACCTTTGACCCTTTCAACTTCGGGTGCCGTTTCAAACCATCCGCAGTGCACTATATGAATGTGTAAATATCAATATCATTGGCTATTTAAATTTATAATCCAACCGACGCTTGCAACGCAGTAAATTGAGTTATGTCAAATTGCATAATTTCAGCTTTAGGTGGGGTCGCCAGTTAGACAGAAAAACATAGACGGATGTTTATGCGAAGAACACTTCACAAAAACAGCTATATTAACGACTACGTCCTACCAGAATTTACTCAATGTTGTTTAAGTATTTGTATATATTGTATTTTTTTATTAAATAGGCTGTGATTAGAAAACCACAAATTAAAAAAAAACCTATATAATGTAATGTTTACAAAATATCTTATTTTATGTTATAACAAAGCGAGATGGAATACTTGCTACCATACCTACTTATTAGTTTCCGATCACCCTACCTGACATTTATTGAGAAAGTTCAAGGCTAGCCTTTTGCTATTTTTATTGCGTGTAATAGATACGTAACTTGGAAAAAACTAGAATACTTGTCAAGTAATAAAATTCTCAACTGTAGCTAATTCAATTTGTCATTTTAATCATCGGAGAACATGTCTATTTGACAATGATCGTATTCTCTATATTATTTCTCAAATAGAGACCTGAAAATTTCGCTTTTGCGATAACGTGAATTTTTACACCAAACGCGAAATTCGTGATTTTCGTATTAACATGGATTTTTAAAAATATTTTTCACGTGATATCTTGATATAAAATAAAAACGTAATATTGTATTTTAAATATTTCTATGTCCATGGTTTTAACAAGCTTGAATAGCCATACGAAGAAACGCAGCTAACTTGATCTCGAAAACGAGGCGTACTGTTTTTTTTTCGATTCTCAGAAAACAAATTAAAATATTTAAAAAAAAAACTCCTTCAATAAAAATATCTATTCTTCCTCATTATTTATCAGTATACTGCGTACTCTAATGAGGTAAGATTTGCTTCCGAAACATGTTGATATTTATGTATTAAATAGTGGTTTAAATAAAACTTTTCCTACAAATTAATTAAAAAATTTGAAATAAAAAAACAGAGTACAAAAAAGTTTTTTAATTTCAAATCGAATACAATGGAATTCCACCACGAATTAACAGACTAATTATAGAATGCATTATAAATACATATTCCTGATGAAGAAAGCATCGCATATGTGTGTATATTAATAAAGTGGTGAATACAAAGTACTTTTTTTTCAAATTAATTTATTAATTCGCCACAAAGCGAATACCAATATTTTGAAGAAATCATGAAACATTTCGTATTCACTTTAAAAAAAAAAAAAATTATAATATAAGAAGAGACAACATAATTTATTTTTTTACATAAAAAACATGCACCACTTTCGTTGCAAAATAATAATAATAATCTGTTTACTTGAAAAAACAATAACCGACATTTCTTACACCCATATACAACTGTATAACATGTCTACAAAATCAATAACAAACCATTATTTAAATTACCATTTATTTAAATTAGGCGGTTGGTCAAAATAATTATTATTCTTACCATATATGAAAAAAAATCAATTAGGTACCTATCAGTTAATATAGAATTAATACATGTGTTATAGTCGTTCAATTGGGAGAGAATTACCCATTCGGCTTAAATACTAATTAACATGCAATGGTTGATCAACTAGAACCATGGAAGTTAAATTTTAAGAACAGTGATTCCCAACGTGGGCAATGTCGCCCACCATCAGTTGGTGATTTAAATGGGGCGATCATAGGTTAAAAGTGCTTTCGGGGATGATTTTATATGATTTTGGACGATGTGCATACTTTGTGCATTTACTATATTAGAAACACTGTAGATAATTCAGCGTTTTTTTATTGAGGTCTACCTTTGATGAATTTTTAAGGTTTCCTTTTCATCAAAATTCCAAAAGATTTCGTGGTAATTTTTTTTTCTTTTGAATGTGATTTTCTAAACGATAAGAATCAACAGCATTTGTTGGTTTGGTCCAGTCAAGTTTTATATGTACGCGCTATGATTGATATGTTGAATGGGTTCCGTTTTAAGGTGTATTCGCATCACCAGCACCGCGCAGTTCTAAAACCCATAACATTAGTTGCTTACATTATCTATGTACACATTCATATTGCAGCGCACATAAGCGTAAAATATCCACGAATGCACGGGCCAGCACCGGCCTAAATTATTGGCTAGAATATTTTGACAGTGCTGGTGGCTGCTGGTTACTTGTGCGCCTGCGCAGTTAGTATGAATAAATCACCGTTTACACCGCCATCTTTGCGTCGCCGTCAGTCGGCGTCAATAGACTAAAATAAATTGCTAAAACCAAGATGTGCAACGAAATATTCATTGAATTGGCCATGGAACATCTGGTCACCAAGAGCCATTTCATGCAACGTTTCGATTCTGAATGGTGGTGTTTCACCACGGCGATACTGAGAGTATCCACCAATCTGTCTGTACAACTTAATTTTCCAGACACCGTGTACGCCATCGTCTGCTTCGTTCCCATCAATAACATAAAAACTGATCCTAACTTTTTATATATTCCGATCAACCAACCGACCTTCGGGACAGGTATTTGTGGTGCGTGCTGGATTTGCATCGTCCACACTCATAACCGTCCAAAAAATATCCATTAATCCGCATTCACACCGAGAGCAAATTAAATTTGAATAAATACATATTAATTCAAGAATTGATTCATAAATTATATCAAAATTAATAGAAGTCAAACCGGATCTAGTCGCGGAGGGTTATTGTGGAAAGATTATTTAGCTTCCAGAGAAACCAGACAAACAATGAAACGTAGCTAAAACTCTTCCAACTCTATGGATTTATGACTTGTGTATGTCAAATCCATCGACTTTGAATTGTTATTTTACTTTCAACATAATTTTTTTTAGTAATGTTTCAACCCTAGGATGTCCTTGTGTTATGGCGGACGAAGTTGACACATGGATTTATAGAGATATTATATTGTTGATGTGAAAACAAATAAATTACTTAAAATAACTGAAATAATTCAGAGAAATGAAGGAATTGAAATAAGAGTTAAAAGAATTACAAGGATTACAAAGATTACAATAATTACTAGTATTCAAATAATAAAATATTTTAAAAAATAGGAATTAAAGAATTAAAAGAATTTAAATAATCCTGTTAGATGAAATAATTCAAACTAATTGAATAGATTATATAATTAAAAGAAATGAAATAATTTCTTTAAATTGGAAGAATTTGAGAATTATAATTTCAATTAAAATCATTAAAATAAGTAAGTTAACAAATATTGTATATATAATATATCAAACAATAAACGAAAATGGCCATATTATTTTAATCTAACTTATTTGGTGAAGAAATAAAACCCAGAACACGAAAACTTTTTTGCACCTGAGTTTGTTTTCATTATTTTCAGTTGAAAAGTGAAAATGTATTTATTCTCTATTGGACATTTTTTACTAATTTTTCTCAACATCGGGTACGAATTGTAATGTATGTACATTAAAAAATAATCTAATGCTTTATTTTTTATCCGCGAATAGGATTTTCTACTTATTGTGGTTAATCAAAGTGTACCATAATTTAAGTCCTTATTTTTGTATGTATGTATGTACTATGCCACCTACATTGCTTCGTGTTCTGTTGGTCATTGCTGTGTTATAAAAGTTTTGGAATGCAGGCAAATTCAACTGGTCAAAACTTGATTTAATATATTTTTTGTTTATTATATGTCTTTTTATATAACTGATAGCTAGATGAACAACCACTCCTATAAATTGCCATCTCAACACAGGCGCTTCACACCTAGTGAGATAGGAAATTCGTCAGCACCGATATCAAATGTTCATATATTTTTAATAAACCGCCCTGCCTTTGGGTTATTTTTCAAAAAGTAGGTAAAAAAACATCGGGTTTTTTTCCACGTGCTTGGAGTATCACTGATTAGCGGCGTGAATTGTATGGGAGAATACGAAAACAACCGAAAACATCCGTTAGCTTCGGCTTACCTCGGCATACTAAAAGCGATAACGCAGGAACGAACTTGATGTATACGACGTATCACGAACGTTTTGTAGGTTTCGGTTATCGTTATTTTTTAACCTGAACGTACGGCATACGGTTTGTTGCGTTTGGGCGATGATATAGCGGCCGTATCGCGTACGTTCGTATGGTTAGGGAAACAATAATATTATCAGTACTTAATGACTACTATTTTTTTTATGTCATATCCCAAATATATTTATTTTAATTACAAAAGAAGAGTAGTAGTTATTATGTAACACATCTTTTCTAATTATTTCATCGCGAGCAAGTTGTTTTAATGGTAGCTCCAGAAAGGCGTGATAGGTGATGATAATTGGTTTACATTATTAAATAATATTATTATTCTAAGTTTAATAATAGATCTATTAAATATCTGGATTTCTCGATGGGTTTTTATATTCATTAAGGACGACATGTTGTTTATGCAATGGTAATTCTTCTTTGTGTTCAAAGTGCTCTCCTTTTTTATAGAAGGTTGAACGACATCATGAATCTCGCTTTCGAAACAGCGTCTGAAAAATAAGGTTTTTTAACTTGTCCAGTTTGACATGTCGACATCGTAGAAAACGATATTGCAGATTCATTAGCGAACCGAGGAGCATCCGACCCAATTACTCTCATAAATCATATTTTCTGACATTTTTTCCATTCTGAAAGATAATTTTTTTTTTTTTTAAATATTATTGTTACTAGTTTTTTTTTTAATTTACTTTGACATTTAAATTTTTGAACATTAGTATTTGCAAAACATAGTAATTTATCAGCAATTGAGGCATATGTAAGTTGAAGTCACATTATGTTTGCCTGGTCGATATTAATTCCTAGCTAGACATATTGCATGTTCTAAGGAATTAAATATATGGTGGGTATCAAAATATCGAGTTGTAAGGTGTTTTATTATTTTTAATTTATTGTTGTAGCTCTTTTCGGTGGGTTCCAAAATTGTAATAGAAAAAATAAATAAATCGAAGATATAGAAGAAAGAAAAAAACAAACGAAAATTATGCACTGTTAAAAAAATACATAAAAGTTAAGTAATATTTTTTAACAGGTTCTCGGACTCCGTTCTTCCCAGGTCAATAAGCCATTTGGTAATATTTTTGCCCAAGGATGAACATTTGCAGTTTTTAATCCCGGGGAGATTTTATCGTAGATTTTTGGTCCAAGATAGGTGTGTATTTTTTGGTATACTCGTATTGTGGTAGTACTCACTGGTGTTGTCAATTTTTTTCTCCTACGGCTTCTGGTTTGATATGGGTGTTTGATTTTATTAATATATTCTATATTTTTGTGTACATTTGTGGTTATTTTTTTATGAAACTTAGTCGCACGTCGAGAGCATTAAAATATTTATAGAGCAATGCACTAGGATACCTGAAATGTTTCCTAGTGATGACTCTGATTACTGCTTTCTGTGCCTTTCGTAGTGGGTCAATTATTGTAGCTCCTGATCCCCCCTAGCCAATAGCCCGCAATGTTTGAGCAGAGTATTGTCACAGTCAGTGGGTATGAGCCTACCATGCATCGATACAAAGAGCTATCTCATCAAAACCGTAGTTTCATCAATTTCCCTTCATTTTTGCTAAAAAATGCATTTCTTCACTTAGGGATACGAATACGAAGGATGAACGAAGTATGTATGAAGAATGAGCTAATGATGAATGTAAGTAAGTCTAAAGTCATGGCTAATTTGGCTGTCCCCCCTAAACAAACATTCTATTTTCTATCAAGACTTATCTAAAATTGCCTTCACTCCATTTTTATTTGTTTTTTTAATATAAATCTACAGTTTTATTCCGAGCTTGATGAATTTTTGCAGTCATGACTTTAGAAACACGAGGAAGGTCATTATCTGAAATGTTGTAAAACCACCCCCTTCCTCATTCATCCCTAAGAGCAGAATTTTTGTACTCTTGATGAAATTTCGCACACTTGACGTTCAAAATAAGAGGAAAATTATTGGGTAAGGATAGGGGTGTTTTTTTAGGAGGGATAGGGGTTGGGTTATGGATATAGGTAGGGGTACTAGTAGTGGTAGGAGGGGTAGGGGATTGGGTATGAATAGGGGGTAGGGGTAGGAGTGGGAGTAGGAGTAAGGGTGACACATCACATAACCTCGAGCAACGCTGGGAAATTCAGCTAATTGTAAATAAAACACGTCCAGTGCTGTCAACCAGTGGGTTACCATAGTTTTCAGCAAACCTTTAGCACAAAACATGTATTATCAGATTGATCAAAATCTTCTTGAACACACAAACAATTTCGTAGATCTGTCTGAGACCTCAGAGTCGAACGCGCTTATGTAAATTGGTGATATCCAGTCACTTATAGATCACACATCTGATTATAAAATGTTCAGTGATAATGGAGCTGCAAATTAGATTTTCTTGCTATTTATAACTTAGATTACTCAATACTATTACAAGAATTTTGTCGCTAGTGTAGAAGACTGCTAACAGAAACCTATACATCAATGGCGTTCACCTATCTCCAAAGGTAGGCTGTGTGTAGTTTTTCAAGTTCGGGTACTAGCGGGTACAAAGATTGCTACCAATGAAAGCGGTATGTTTCACAGCTATAGTTCAAGGGGATGCTTGGCTTTGCGTTATGTATCCAAAAACAGAAACTTTTCCTGTTTTTTTTTTGTATATTTTCTTCTGATGGTTCATTTTACTTAGGGTAAGCACCGCTTTTCTGCCTGAATGGACTGCACGCCACTGCAACACGTTCATAAACAAACTTTATAATGTACCATTTCAGATAGATCCATTCGATAAGTAGATACTTGTCGCGACAAGGAAATAAAAAAATAGGAAGTATTTAAGACATGAAACTTACACCTACAAATAAGTAGGTAGTTTAGTATTACTGTAAAGCGAACGTCGCGTGAATTAGTAAAGATTATAAATGTGCATTCATTATCATATATTCATAATCTAAAATGCTTTCCATAAATAAATAAACATCGTAATTTGGAATGACTTACGAATGCGTCGTAAAATATTATAATTTTCTAGTATTGGGTGTGGTACATCGCCTTGGCTAGGTCGTGTAATACGGAATTTTACGGAATTGCAAATACCTAGAGAGGGAAGCAGTTTAAAATGAGTTCACTAATTAGGAATTAGGTATTAGGAATTAATTAAATACATAATTTGACAAATGCGTCGGGTTCAGATCCAGGCGTAGTTGGAGTATTTTCAAAAATTGTCGGGTGTTTAAAAAAACATAAAAATGCATGCAAATCAAATTTAATAATCAGTAAGTAGAAAACATGAAACAGGAAGCATGAGGCAGCGGAAGCGGGAAGCGTGAAGCAGCGGAAAACCGGAAGGAAGAACAAGATGGAAACTCGAAGCGTGTAGCGAAAAGCATAAAATAACGGAAAACTGGAAACAGGAAGCAGTGGGAAGCAACAATTATAAACATAAACCTATAAGAGGATAACCGGAAACGGAAAGCAAGGAATGAGAAGAAGCAGGAAGCAAAAAGAAAAGGGAAGCGAGAAACGAAATACAAACCTAAATTCCAATATCGGCTTACCATATATGGTTGCCATGTATATTTGCGCACGTTCCAGAGTGGAAGATACTCTCAGTATCGCCCTGGTGAAAGACCACCATTCAGAATTGAAACTTTGCTTGAAATGGCTTTTAGCCGTGTTTGGTGACCAGATCTGAATAGCCAGGTATTTCCCCACCTTCCTCTTCCCCTTCTCCATCTCATTCCCCTCCCCCATAAATACCTTCAGCCTCACAACATTCCCCAATTAGGGATGCCATAGTTTCACTGGCTCCAGACGGTTGGGAGCAGTTGGGACTCTTGTGCGGTATTCATATAAAAAAAAATGTATTCCGTCCGATTATACTCCAACCTCCTTCCAATCCACAGAGCACGTGTTCCAAGTCCTAACAAATCTGCACCCCCCGGAGTATCGGTTTCACCGGGACACGAGTGCTCCTGGCTGGGGTGGTACAATCGTATCGTATCGTTATTATTAAGTTCTGCAAGTATTTGCAAGTATCATACTTCTCAGTATGTTGCAAATTCCTAGAGAGGAAGGCAGCTTAATACAAGCTCACTGATATGCGTGTTAGGAATTAATTAAATATATTATTTGATTTTAAAACGTAGTATAGATACCAAATTGCTTCCTAGTTGTAAATATTTTGAACATTGACCGATCACCGATCGATTATATTATTGTTCTTGGGGTTACAGACTGGTCGAACCTTCCAGAATCATTCATAATTTCTATGCACATATTACAAACTTCCCTTAAATCTAAGTTTCTATGTGCTTAAAAATTAAAATTTTTAAGATAATCTATCTGCTTGAAAAACTAATTACATGAAATTATCTCGTTAGGAAAAAACGCTAAGTGAGCTCCGATAAATATAAATAAGGCGTGTGGTTCTCTTATTTAACATGCTATAGGTATGAAAAAATTATCATTTAGTTTGGATGAGTATTTTGGCCTCAAATCCAAAATAAAGTTGTGTATGAAACAGGCAGCGCAGCCGTTCTTTTTAGGATTTTTGCTCGATTCTAAATATGTATGTCTGGCTTTATTAAATATTTTTAAAACGATCGATTACGCCCCAAGCGATATTTACATTAGCGCATACCGCTTCCGTATTAACATATCTCTTTTACAAAAAATGTTCAGTTCCCGCTCGGAGGGTAGTGCTGTGTTCATATTCTTTGAATAACCTGCCATTTAGTCTCGTGACAGAAACACGGTTTGAAAGCTTTAAAATTAATTTACGAACACACTTTTTAGGAAAGGCTACCGACTATAACCATTGTACCATTGACACTGAATTTATTGACATTGAATTTATTGTCTTTGCTGCTGCAGACATCTGTTTTCTTAAGCAGGAAAAACCCTTTAACTACATATCTCACAGCAACAATAACGTTTCGAACTGAAACTAGTTACGTGGAACCAGAATTCCAGACAGAAAAAGCTGAGCACTTTTTGTGGCATCAAATCTTACAGTTCGAGAGTGTTGTGTTGTGAGTTCGAGAAGTATCTGATATGAAATATTTGGGTATTATTTTAGATTCCAGACTAACTTCATCTTCGCCACTCGGTAGGATAAAAAAATATATCAGTGAAGAATCCTGTAAAACTATATACAATGCCATCATCGTTACTGATATTACTAGTATTTATTCTTGACAGAAGAGGAGGATTTTAGAGGACTAACAGTTTTGCAAAACAAAGGCATGATAATATTTTTAAGACATTCGAAAGTTTAAAAAATGTTAAGGGATCTAAATGAAATTGTATACTATAAGCAAAAAAATAAGTCTTCCCTTTCGAAAGAAATCAAAACCACAGAGCTCATTACTGTATAGAACGGATAAGATCATTCAAGAAAATAATTGGTAATAAAAATGAAAACATTTTATGAATTTCATCTTCTTTTTTTTCCTATGGTGGAGGTCATAGAGGGATGCTGAGGTTATTCAGTTAGTCGCCGGCATCAGGAGTCACTTGGTTCACCACAAGTGTGCCATGGAGTAACTGGTAAAAGGAACATTCTTCTACAATGTGTTCTGTTGTTTGAATATGTCCACATTCACAAAGTTCGGAATCCTTTACGAGTTTCATTGTAAGTACCATAGATCTTTTGCAAGTGGCTTCACCACAGTTTGATAATACCTAGGGAAGGCGGGACAGCTGACACGCATTGTAATAATTACCTAGCAGAACTTTTTTATGAATTAACCATTTTTAATTGAATACTAATAGCTATTATTATATTTAAAAATTCAAATAAAATAGAAGTAAAATGTGGTTAAATTTAAGCAAAGAAGTGATGAAATATGTGAAGTGTAATTTTTAATTTGGAGATTATCATCTTAATTACATTTTTTTATAAAATATGTATTTATATTAAAACATATCGATACCTTAGTTCAATAGGGAACTAACTCAAATACCTTATTTTGAGAAAACTGGATTTGAATTTTTTTCATAAAGACATCGCTCTGATGTAAAGTTATTTTGTCCGCCTATAACATAACAATAAATGCAACTTGTAAGTAATTTATCAACCTATCACATCATAGGTGTAAATGGCTACATTTATTAAGTTCCAAATGGAAACATTTGACATGTTTCTCCATTGAACTAAGAATGTGCTGATTTCATTATGATTCCATAAAGAATTATCTGAATACACAATTAGGACGAATTAAACTTATTTTTTTATTGAAATATGAGAAGAGAGAGTTCCTTTATCATTGTTCATCATTAACTCAAAACCCAGAATATTAAGTTATTTCCCTATTGAACTAAGGTATCGATATGTTTTATTTGAATAAAAAATTCAAAGTGACATTTTTAAAATGTTGACAACACATTCTCAACTTATTCTAATACAGCTTCAACCTTAGAGTAAAGGCTTCAACCTACACAACTAACAGCACATCGTAATAATAGTAATTACAAGGGCTTCAAGGCTGTTGACATATGAACTATTTTTAGGTTCCTCTTATTGATTTACTACGTACCATTCAGTACAGGTTATCTCACTATACAATTTACATATGATACCATTCTAGCCGGTTAATAGCTGATTGGAAAAATGCGTCGGGTTCCCATCCAGGCGTAGTTGGAGTTTTTCAAAAATTGTCAAGTGTTTAAAAAAAATATATGTAAATCAAATTTAATAATCAGTAAGTAGGAAACATGAAAAGGAAAGCAAGAAGCAGCGGAAGCGGAAAGCGTGAAGCAGCGGAAAACCGGAAGGAAGAACCAGATGGAAACTGGAAGCGTGTAGCGAAAAGCGTAAAATAACTGAAAACTGAAAACAGGAAGCAGTGGGAAGTAACAACTAAAAACAAAAACCTTTAAGCGGATAGCTGGAAGCGGAGACCAAGATATGAGAAGAAACGGGTAGCGAGAAACGAAATACAAACGTTCAATCAATATTATTATTATTATACCAGCCCATCCTAAATTCCAATATTGGCTTATAAGGTTGCCATGTATAGCGACCAATTAAACTCCAACCTCCTTCCCATCCAAAGAGCACGAGTTCCAAGTCCGAACAATCAGTGCATCGGTATATCGGTCTCACCGGGACAGGAGTGCTCCTGACTGGGGTGGTACTATCGTATCGTATCGTTATTATTAAGTGTTTGGAAGTATCACACTTCTCAGTATGTTGACAGGACCTAAATAATATTACACATTTAAATAAGTCAATAGCAGTCACATCATTATAAAACATTTAATGCAGGTAAAAGGTTACTTGAAATGGCTTTAGCCGTGTTTGGTGACCAGATCTGAATAGCCAGGTATTTCCCCACCTTCCTCAACCCCTTCTCCTTCCCCTCCCCAATACCTTCAGCCTCACAACATTCCCCAATTGGGGATGCCATAGTCTCACTGGCTCCAGATGGTTGGGAGCAGTTGAGACTCTTGTGAGGAAATTAATGTAAAAAAAAAAATATATAGGGAAAATAGATTTCAAAGTACCTCACAGAATAGAGAATCTATTGTCACATTTAATTTTTCAGTATATCGGTTTCACTGGTAATAAATCATTTTAGGCACCATGAAAATTAAAATCTGGTGGGGGTATATAGAATCATACAAATAAGCGGTCGCAACGTGGCCTAATCGCAGTTTGAAAATGGCCTTGAACGCCGAAACAGCTGTCACAATAAAAAAAATTAAAAAATACTTGCAGAACTTATTAATAACATAATTAAATTTGATTTTTATAAAATTAAAAAAAAAAAATGGTGTTCTACGAATTAAACACAAAAATATTTTCTAATTTTGTTGCGTCAAAAGTAGATTTCAAAGTCCCATTGCTTATGAACTATGGAGACCTACGACAGTGAAATAATACCATATTGAAGAAGTTGGCATACTTCATAACGACAGAGCTCACCGTTCGAGCGTTTTCGCTACATCAGAACGCTACACAACAACAATAATAAATGTAAATATCAGATAAAACGATGGATACGTTACATAGGGGGATCTGAAATAGAAAATATATTAACACCAAATACAGACTAACTCCGAAACCACTCAACTGCACTTTAAACACATCACTTTACGAAAAAAAATTCAGCAATTCAAATATTTTGTAAATGAAATCCTCAGCATGGAAAATCCCAGTCAGGATATCATAATTTTTTATTTGTTAAAAAAATTATAAAACACTATTATTATTATTATTATTAGAGAACAGATTTATGCATTATGGTTAAAATTACCCATTCATTTTATTAATGATATCCCAAAGGATACTAAGTTTTGTATGACTGCGTGAACTAATCTAGAATAAGATTTATTGCGGTTGAGTGACAATTATTATTATTATTGTGAAACACTCTAAGTACCAGAGCTAGGATAATTTGTAGGGTTGCCACACACAGCACCTTTTTAAAATTATCTGTTCTTTTTTAATGTGAATATTGCACAAGAGTTACAGCTGCTCGGAGTTAGTGGGCCTATGCCCTCCCGAGGGAGTGGGAGGGGGAGTTTTGGGAGGAATCTTGCTATCCATATCTGGTCACTAAACAGAGTATTTACCACTGGAAAGTGCCGTAAAAATTTAGTTCTCTGTTATTCTATAATATTTATATATGAAATAACATCAAATTTAAAATTTAAAAAAACATATATTTGAACCCGTGACCTCTCTATTCAAAGCTGAAGATCTTAACCGTTCGGCCACGGGGTAGTCAAGCGCAAACAACAAAATCAATAATGATTTTTTTATGATTCTTAAACTATACACGCAGAATATTTATTAATATAATCAATTGCATTCGGTGATTTAAAAATAAAGTTCAAACGTTTATATAGTAAATAATGAAATTCAGTATCAAACGATTATCAAATTATGAAAGTCAGCCGTTTGGTATGGATCAATTTGGGAGGCGCGTATGGGTACCGCCGCGCCGCCCCGGGAACCATTCATTAGAAAACCAACACTTCTGCCATAGGTCTCCCCAAGTGGTTCGCTACGAAATAATAATAATAATAATAATAGTAATTTGATGATTTGTACAGCGTCGTTTTTGAGAAAAATCACCTCAAGGGCGCTGTACAAATATTACTTCCTATTCTTTATCTAATTGTGTACAAACAGATACAGAAAAACATATTTACCTGGCAGGTCGCTTCAATATGACTTTGCAGGGGTTCCCGAGTTCATGGGGTGAGGTTTGCCCACGTCCTGACGGCGGATGTGTCTGCCAATTACCTGCGTGGTAGGTTGGATCGGGAAAGGCCGGTTGAGGGAGATCCCTCGACCTCACCAGACATAGTCGCTCGACCCATTGTCTTCCACCACAGTGGGGGGGGGGGGGTGGATTAATACACCAGTCACTCCTGGACATACTGACTCTCAGATTCCTACTTAACCCTCACACTTTTTTTTTCAGAACTTCCTCCTTCCTTTCCTTAAAAAGATCCTCCATAGAGCATCCCCAAAGATGACAGGCCCCGAGGGAAATTATCTTCCTCGGTGTGGAGTAAAAGTAAAAAAAAAACATTTAAATCTCTTAATTAATCTAATTGGATCGATCAGTCAATAAAGTTGTCAATCACTATAATTAAAAAATGCTTTTGTTCTTCTGATTCCCATTCCTAGTGTTGGCATTAGCAAGGCAATCTGCGAAACTGTACTTGTCCCAGTCGCGTCGATTGCGAAGCCATGTATATAATAAAATTCACCGGGTTCGTGAGCAAGGAAACTTATAAGTAAATACCCATGTAATGACATACGATTTGTGAAAACGATATATTAAAAAAAAGGATTTGCTAAAAAGATTTGTTATTAATTTACACCGAAGTGTTTTTGGCAACCCTGCTATCATCTATTTACAGAGTTCGCACAGATCACAGAGTATCAGGTTATCCTTTATAGATCGGTTTATTATTCCAATCAGATCAACATTTGGAGCCCGCGGACATATAAAAGGGGGAGCCCGAAGCGGCACATCAGTAGCACTTGACGAGCCCTGATAACAATATCGCTGGTTGTATTACTGATTGAGTGTCAAACGGTTGAATTATTCAGGATGAACTCCAAAATCGTAAGTTATCTCTTTGTCCAATTTATTTTTAAAAAACTTATTGAATTTTATAAACCTCATTGTAATAATATTAAAGAAGATAATATAATATGGGATTTAAAATGGAGCATAATATTGACAAGTCTTGAATTTGAGGCATATCATAATATTGATACAATAATATCAAATTGAACTGGTCTCATTAGCTCAGTCGGTACAGCGGTTGTCCCGGAAAGACAGAGGTCCTGGGTTCGAGTCCCGGGTGCGACTGATACCTTTTTTTTCTGTTGTTTTTTTCGGTTTCGTGTTTCATTTAGGATATGTTAATATTATCTTCTTCAATGATTATCTCTTTGTATTGATCGAGATTGAATCCTTTATATCAACTTTAAACAAATATGTTTATGTATGGAAAAATTATCATTATTTCCTTTTATTTTGAAAGCAGTCCTTCTGATTAAGTAAGGTATTTCTTTAGACATTATTTGATTCCAATAAATTCTACCAAAAAAAAATTATGAAATTTATTCTGATTATTTCGCTCGTTTGTCTTCGTTTGTTGACAATATTCATAGCGTTCGGGCAGGATTCCGATTCTTAATAAGGATAAGGCATTGTCCTTATCCACAGGTTTAAATACATTTTGCTTATTATTAAATTCGATTCCGATTACATGTTGTCACGACAATACAATTTTAAAGGAGTTTGTGATTTAATTATAACATTATTATTAAAAAAAATTAGGTGCATCACACATACTCAACACGTGTAGTTTATCATAATTTTTAGAATTTAAATCACTTTTCGCAATTTCGTTCATTTAATAGCACTATTATGCGACAAATGACTCATTAATATTGTCCAAAGTCAAAGTTAAAAGTACGCAAAAATATCGACATTTTAAAAAGCGTCATTCGCTGAATAACACCTGTCATTCGAGAGAAATGGAACCGCAGTTAAGCAAAAAGTCTTTAAGCCTAATGATAAGGACAATGCCTTATCCTTGAAAAGATCAGGAAAAAACCCTCTGAACACTGAATAGATAATTAAAGATACTTTTTTTATATTTCACTTTTATTTATTGGCATATAAGTCAATAGAGATGAATTTGCTTTATCCGTCTCACTAGAAGATGTCTGTTCCAAGACGGGTAACAATTAAAAAAAAATATATAGGATTACACATAAAAATGCTTAAAAATATAAAAAAACATAAAAAAAATAATAATTCTAAGAAAACATATAAAGTAAACATGACAATACATACAAAGTATATAAATATATATTTTTTAAGTACCTACATAGCTGAATAGATTTTTTTTAAATATGTAAAAATGCATAATATACTTAATGTTAAAAAAATGTTAAAGAAAAATTACTTTAGTAGAGTTTGCAAGCAACTTGGTGATAGAGTTCCATTCTACGAGTATGTTTATTAGTCACGTGTTGAAGTTTTTATATTACAGTTTTAGGTTGTTTTGAGTTACGTCAGTGTGTTGAGATGTTTCTTTTAGGAAGATGTTGAATATGAGAGGTGAGATGTTTTAATGTTGGGTACTTGAAATTGATGGTTAGATTTAGCTCTCGTATTTTGTAAGTGAGATATATGGGAAGGTGGTCATATTATGAAGTTATTATGGATTCAGTTTTTTAATAAATAGCTTCCTGATACCAAGTATGTTAAACGTAATTAATCGATTTTCTATATGGTGTAGATAAGATTTTTTAAACACGATTCTAGTTATTGTTTTATGAGATCCAGATCTGAATGGCCGGGTACTTTTCAACCTTCCTCTTGGCCTTATCGTTCCCTTCCCCACTCCTTTCAGCCTCACAACACACCTCGACAAGGGATCTGTCCTGAGCCAATGTGACTATGGCAAGATACCTATTCCTCCTTGATTCGTTGCCCTATAGCTAAGGATCTGAAGAATTCGTGTTAGTTTTTGAGAAAATGAGGTAATTTTTCAACAAAAAGTGTAGTGTTTTACAACAAAGGTGGTGTTTTATTTTCATTTTATGTTGTCTTATATTAATTATTTAAGAAAAAAATTTTGAAATACATTTTTTTTATCGAAAAAAGAATTACATTCCTCTGCGTTTTCCATATAAAGTTAGCTGTGTTCCATTTTATGGCAATTCAAGCTGGCCAAAACCAAGAATATAGCGGTTGTTTACCCGAAAATTGCGGATGTCCCATTATTCATTATATTAAAGTGACGAATTACGCGTAAAATTTTCAGGTATGACGCGAAATTTTCAGGTCTCTACTCATTGCTCATTGCCAAGGATCGTGATCAATAGCCATGATTAACTAAGGTCCTGCGCTGCTTGGAGATCCGCGGACACTTGTCTTCGGTGATCTTCCTATGCTTCAGGCAGGAGCCTTGCAATTTGCCAGTGACCATGAGCTTCTCCAGTTTCGAGTTCTCTGTTTGGCGAGCGACGTGTCCAAAGTATCTTAGAATACGCTAATATAGAATCCTGAGCATTCTCCAGCACCACATTTTGAGGGTGTCTATACGTTTCTTAAGATCGACTCTTGATTTAATTAGCTGTGATACTTGTCAGCTGATGACAATTTGATCGATAGCTGATATAGGCCGAGAATCGGCATTTGACGAGGACCGTTTAAATGTCAACAAATCGAAATCATCCGTTTGATTATCATCAAATGTGATAGAGTTCAAAATTTTCCACATCCTTTATATATATATATATATATATTTAAGAGGGACTAACATTCCCAGATTACGGAAAACCTCACAATGTATTAATTTCCCCTTCTTTCAACATCGGAAAATGATGCTTATGCATTTCTTCTTCGTATGGTGGAGGAGAGTTGGTGGAGGTAATAGTGGGATGTTGAGGTTATTTAGCCAGTCGACGGCATCGGGAGCCACTTGGTTCAGCACAGATGTACGATAGGGAAACTATTGAAGTGGACATTCTTCTACAATGTTTTCTGTTTTTTTTTCTTTTTTTTTTTATTGTCCACATTCACTCAATTCAGAATCCTTTAAATTCCGTTTGTGCATCATATACGCGCAGCGACTGTACTGGATGCGACTTAGTTCTTATGTAATTATGGAGGACTTAGCTAGCAGAGGATTGAGCTACCGACAGTTGATCCGACATATTTGTCATCTAACCGGTCAATGGGTAGGTGCATGGGAAAAATCAGAGCCAAGATAAGTGATAAGTGATGAAGCGATTTATTCTCCTTTTCAGGTATTCCTTTTCTTCGTCGTGTGCGTTTCCTCTGCGTTAGGGCAGGCCAAGGAGTACCCCGCTGGGTTGTTCCCCGCCCTGTGCCCCGACTACCCCAACTGCGATAACGAACTGCTGGCGCGCCACTTCCCCGACGGGCAGCCCAGGCCCGTAGCTGTTGGGGCTCCCGACGCGCCACTGGCCTACAGGGCTGCTGAGTGAGTATTCTTCTTTAGTCGTTTCCTCTGCGTTAGGGCAGGCCAAGGAGTACCCCGCTGGGTTGTTCCCCGCCCTGTGCCCCGACTACCCCAACTGCGATAACGAACTGCTGGCGCGCCACTTCCCCGACGGGCAGCCCAGGCCCGTAGCTGTTGGGGCTCCCGACGCGCCACTGGCCTACAGGGCTGCTGAGTAAGTATTCTTCTTTAGTCGTTTCCTCATTGCTGAGGATCGTGACTCTCAGTCTAATTAACTTGGTTGACAACACCAGGACCGGACTTCCGGCTAGGCCCACCGGGCCCGGGCCTAAGACCCCAACCTCGAAGGAGTCCTGGGTCAGATGTCGTTTTTTTAAAACTAGATAACTCCACACAGAAGGCCTCGATGAAAATTATATCCCTAAAGCATATATCATCTTTGAGGACGCTGTGAATATGGTACACATGGAGAACACAGGTAAAAGAGAAATTTCATTTTTTTCTAGTCCCATCCTCAGAGGGGGCCCCACTGGGTGCCAAAATGGTAATCATTGAGGATACAAGACTCGAAAAATAATGTCAATTTTTATTTCTCCTACTTTATATGCGGTAAATGTTTCTTGTCCGATGATGGAGGACGTAGCTAGTAGAGGATTGAACTCGCGACGCCTGGGTGGGAATCCGACGCATTTATCCACTCAGCTAGCCAGTTAAGCTAATATATTTTAAAGGTTTCCGTTTTAAACAACTTCCATTATTTTTTTAAAATGTTTATGGACAACGTTTGTATTGCAGATCTTGAATATATTTTGTCCATTTGAACATTTGCCCAGTTGGAACTTTGCTTTACTAGAATAAATACACAGAACACAGCTTTTTTGTCCCCTCGGTCCGTATTATGGTTTCCACTTCTCCATCGGTTATCCATTGTTTTTTTTTCAGATGGCCCGCGGGCGTGCCAGCCGCTGCGTGCCCCAACTACCCCTTCTGCAACGTCGCCGTGGGGGCCGAGCCCCTGCCCGGTTTCGCCCAGCGCCTGTACCCCGCAGGAGTCCCCGCCGCAGCCTGCCCTGGATACCCCTACTGCTAAACACAAGGTCAGAAAACTCATTTACTTTAAAAGCCGATTAGTCATCATGGATTGAGTGATTAAAAAACCTAGCTTTTAATAAACGGTAATAAAATAAATGTGTCTTTAGCGAATAACAATTTAAACAAAATCCCTTTTTTTAAACATGCATGCCCCCTTGAGTTGATTTTTCACAAAAACGGCGCTATATAAATCGTCTAAGTATTATTTTTATTATTATTGGCAAAACTATGTGGTTATAGTAGACAGAAGATAATGAGGTAGTAGAAAGATCCAACTCCTTGTTACAATATTTACGTTAGTATTAAAAAATTTCATTCATGATCTATGAGACGGACTAAAATGTGTATTTACCAAAAATCTTGAAAATTTCACTCGAAATAAAGCTACACTCCATTTTTTTATCAGATACCACACAAGTGTCCCGACTGTTCCCAACCGTCTGGAGCTAATCGGGGTATGTTGTGAGGCTAAAGGAGGAGGAATTGTGAGGAGGGGAAAGAGGTGGGAAAGAGGATGGTGGGGAAGTACCTGGCTATTCAAATCTGGTCGCCAAAGATGGATAAAGCCATTTCAAGCAACGCTTCGATTCTGAATGGTGGTCTTTCACCAGGGCGATACTGACGTATGACGTGGAACGTGCATATTATTATTTTTAATGAATTTTAAATGCATAAATTGTGAAATAACTCAACTTAATGAAATAAAATTGTCTTTCGCACGCCGGATTTTGAACTCTGGATTAGTAGCAAAGAATCGTAACTCAACCGCGGTGACCGTCGAATTCATCTATATTTTTCTCGTTTTGAAGGACAGTAAATCCATTTTTCGGCGCTTTCTGGCAATTCGTAATCACTGCCCTTTTATCTGTGATGACGACTATCAAAATTCACAAAACTTTATTTACCGCTGTCGAGAGTTCTCACAGAGTTCAGTACCTATTTATTTTCCTTTGAATCTTATTTAAACCATTTTTACAGAGTTCTACTTTCCCGACCGGATCGACCAACACGCTAAGAAGATCTCTGACTACACTGCCGTGAACTTCAACCAAATAACTATAAATAAAAAATTGTGACGTGGTGTTTATATTTAAGAACTATATACCTACCTATTCAAAATCTGCTTTCGAAATACATATAAATCACCATAGGAAAATAAAAATGTATATTATACAATTTATACTTATGTATTTAAAGATGCCATAATTCTTTTATTGTATTTTTCTTTTTTTTTCTTTTGTATGTGAATTTCTTTCCTATTCCGTTCATCTTATTGCAACTCTGTGAACTTTGTATTTTTTAATCAATATATTTAAATAAAATGTAATATTTCGTTTCAATGTTTGATAAATTTATATATTTTTCGTAATAAATTGTGATATTTGAAGAAAATGGTTTTTTTTTCTTACTGAGCATAATGGAGTGAATTTTTTTTAATTCTAAGTATCACGAAATAACACAATTAGTACAGAGCAAGGAAATTGGTCTAGGTTTTTTTTATATGCATACCTCAAGGTAGGTTCAGAGAAGAAGTAGGAGTAGGGGTAGGGGTATGTTTTTTATATAGTCCCAACTACTCCCAACCGTCTGGAGCCAGTGAGACTATGGCATCCCCAATTGTGGAATGTTGTGGGGCTGAAGGTATTGGGGAGGGGAAGGAGAAGAGGAAGAGGAAGGTGGGGAAATATCTGGCTATTCAGATCTGGTCACCAAACACGGCTAAAAGCCATTTCAAGCAACGTTTCAATTCTGAATGGTAGTCTTTCACCAGGGCGATACTGAAAGTATCCCCCACTCTATCTACCTATTCATGAGAAATGGTTTAATCAAGAAATATAGATTAATTGTAATATGTATCTTTAAATTGTTTATTTTTTTTATGAATCATTTACATCAATACACAACACGATATAATTCATACATGAAAAACATCTCTATTTTGGTCGTTATCATGTTACTTCAATCTATGAAAGTTGTCAATTTTCTGATATAGGTCCAACAACTTACACAAAACAAAATATTTTGATCATAATATCAGTTATCGTAAAAATAATAACACATTAGTCTAGTCTTAGTATCCAAAAGCTGAAAACTGGATTTTGGACTACCCCAGGGTTCTGATCGAGGTCCACTTCTGTTAACATTACAGCAAATTTATAAAGCCTCAAAATCCGTACAATTTTTAAAAATAGTTTTATAATACTTATTTACATTATTACATCTGTTTATCGATTATTAAATTGAAGGTACCAAACAAACGTTATTTAGATCTAATTAACCACTAAGGTTCCGTGTTTTACAGGCAGTTTTTACAGATATTTGAAAAAAATGATACTGCCTCATTATATAAACTATTTCAATTAGTAACAATTCATATGTCTTTGAATTTATCCCAGTATATTGAGGACAAGTAATTTATGTTCTATTTCGCCATGATAACTAAATAGTGTATTTTTGTAGCTTAATGTGATTGTTAATTACGATTTGATAATAAAAATGACTGTTTGAAAATTCCATTAACAAAGTTTATTAGTGTATACATTGTATCTTTATAAAGCTAATAAAGAATATGAAATGATTTGAATATTACGTACACACGAATTTGACTGAAACTTTAGGTAATTAAAAAAAGTAGACAGAAGATCAAAAATGATGATTTTTACAAAACGTTAACAAAACTTAAAACTAAAAACATTACAACAAATATTGAATTCTCTAAAACTTGTCCACAATTTCTATATGGGGCAAAAAGCGCCATGTCTTCGTAGTTGGTGTTCCAGCCAATGATGGGCTCATCTCGGTTTTGAACTCTGAGCCACAGCTCCAAAGGCTTGAAGTACTTGACCAGCGCCTCGGGTGATATCCTGCTGGACTTCCCCTTGGTCAGTTTCCTGATGACGTCAGAAGTAGATTTTGAAGCACCCATCTGCATTATCTCACTGGAAAAATGAAGTTGAATAAGAAAAATACATATTTAGAAGAAGACCGCTCCAAGTTGGGCGCCAAAATAAAGCGTAGGTTGAAAATTTAACCTTCTCCAGAAGGTACAAAATATGTTTCTCAAATATCTATATGCATTTTAAAGACTTCGCGTACTACCCTGGTTATACGCATCAGCCTTCTTGTTTGGA
Source organism: Halesus radiatus (assembly GCA_022606495.2). Lineage (NCBI taxonomy): Eukaryota > Metazoa > Arthropoda > Insecta > Trichoptera > Limnephilidae > Halesus > Halesus radiatus. The sequence goes on from JAHDVE020007817.1 coordinate 22,978, forward strand.
ATACTGGTTATTGACAACCTTACTGACATTCGGGAAACTTATTTACCCAGTGTGGCCTATAACCCGTTGAACAGTCACAAAAGAAATCTAAACTAAACTATGGTAAATATAGAGAAGAAAAAAAATTATTGTTGTTGATAACATTAGTAGAGCATGTGTGCATATACCATTCTGTATTTCGCCTCTAACATTGACAGCTATTAATTAAACATTGTAAAATTTAAATCGATTGTATGTAAGTAATATAGATTAAGATGTGTTTTTGTTTGTAATTCTGTAAAATTCCTTGTGATATTTGTAGTAGCAAATGTTAAATTGCTATTGTTGGTAAATTATGTTGTGACAATATCAAATTGTATGGATTCAAACGCTATAATTGAGCTGATGATGACGAAGAGAGTTAAAGCGATATTGTTGGTGGCCTGTAGCTTACATCAGGACTCTCCCAGCCTCTCTGCTCCTATGCAGGTCGCACTCGTGCAAGGCGCCCATGTGACCCGCCGCTTGACACAGTTGGTCGAAGATCTGGAACTCCAGGACGGTCGCCATGAAGTACTTGATGTATTCCTGGAAGCAAAGGTCATATTGAAAACACGATATCGAAAATTTGATGTAATCGTGTCTTTCGCGTGGAATGAAAATCCCCCTCGGTAGGGTAAATGAACGACTTCGACTTCGACTCACTTGGACTTCGATTCACGGAGCGGAGAAAGGGTGAATTTATAATTTCATGTTAGTAAAATTTATTTAAATAAATCGATATAATGTTCAGACTTAGTTGTGATGTTGAAAGGTGTGGAAGTAATTAGAGAAAAATATTGATACAAAATTCGAGATTAACTTAGAGAGGAATAAATGTCTTGCTGTTACTTCAAAATATGTAACAATGATTGGGCTAATTATATTATGTATTACTTATGTATATCTTCGAGTCTCTCTTGTCTCTTGCTTCTATTAAATGCAAAATATAAGAATATTAATTATTAAGCTTTGTAAACTATGTACTCGTACAAGTATACGATCTTTTGTGGTTTTTATTAGTCCTGCTGAGGCGGAGTAGGGTTATTTAGTTCGACGTCCTCTGATGAGGGGCATCATTTATGTCCTTTTTACTGCTATTGTCAAGGTTATTTCATTGAGCTATTCCAGTCAGACCTTAATCCTTAACTTGTACTCATTAAACTTTTCTATTAGTTTTATATCTGTGGAAGTATGTGAGGAGTTTTGTTGTTTGATATATATATAGTTTTTGTACGATTGTGGTTTTCGGAATGTTTTTTTTATGTCATTTTGATTGGATCTAGTGTCATGAATGCATGGTCCAGTGGGGGTTCCGTATTTTTTAATAGTTTCAATAGCATATTTTTGTCATATGTTTGTAGTACATTTGGTACGTCAGACTTTAGAAAATTTCTATCGAGGGCGTTCTTATGGGTACTTCACGCATGATCTTTATGATTCCTTTTGGAATTGTGTTCAGATTGTACATGTATTTAGATGTCGCAGATCCCCATCCTTTAATTCAATATTCGATTCGAGAATGACCTTGATACGTAATAGACTTTTTTGTTTGGGTATTTGTAATTTATGTATGAAACTTAGTTTTTGTAACTAAATGTGAATCTATAAACACACAGGATAAATAAATAAAAATATAGAAATGAATTAATCTCACCTGATCAGAGATAATGTGGTATTTGGAACCTGGATCGAAGTCTGCCTCAGATCTTGGAATTGGTGGAATGACTCCCTGGCAATAAAAATTAACAAAACAATGAAAAACTGAATATTATTGCTAAATACATATTTTTACTTTCGTTTTAAAGTTCGGTTCTCGATCGCACCGGATCTTTTATCTTTTATATGTGCTTGTCTAGTTAATATGTTTATTTTAAATATTTATATGGTTTCAATAAATTAATGAAAATCATTAATCATAAAATATGATAAATCAGGGGAAGATTGTTGGACACGTTATAGAGGAAGACGACACAATTTATGCCTTCAAAATCCATGTGACTGGTGTGAGTGTAATTCCGAAGAGTTGTTCCGGACTGCAATTTGCAAGGGGAAGATTACTGTGGTGATAACCAACCTCCGATAAGAGAAGAATGAATCTTGGGATTTGGTTCACCTGATATCTGAGTTTCAATTCCCACCACCTCGAGTTCATATTCTTCACTCCATCTTCGAAGACTTGCCAACGCCACTGAAAAAAGTAATCATGGTTATTTTTTGCTAGACTATAAATCACTTCAACAGTAAATAATAAGAAATATTTCCATAGAGAAAACAACAAAAAATTACTAATACGTAAGTTTTTAGAAAAAGATTATTTTTTATATGAATACCGCACAAGAGTCCCAACTGTCTGGAGCTAGTGAGATTATGGCATCACCAATTGGAGAATGTTGTGAGGTTGAAGGTATAGGGGAGGGGAAGGAGAAGGGGAAGAGGTAATTTTATTTATTTTATTTTGATGTAATTATCTTTTCGTAATTATTATTATTTTTTTTTTTCACATTTTCTTCTCGTATGTTTTTATATTATAATATTACCCGTTTTATTTTTTATTATTATTATTATCATTATTATTTATTTTTATTTTTTTTATTGTATTCATTTCTCTTTTTGTATTGTATATATATGGGCGATACTGAGAGTATCTTCCACTCTGGAACGTGCGCAAATATAGTATATATTATTTTTAAATTAATTAATTGTGATACAGCAAAATATAATTAAATAAAATTTACTTTGCCACTCCGGGATTTGAACCCGCGACCTTCGGATTCGTAGTCGAGAGCCTTACCCCTCGACCATGCAGGCCGTAATATAAATATCAACTTTTTGAAACCGAACGTAATAAAAGAATACCTACGTTATATCATTTATCATCAAAAAGTGGTAAAATATTTTCATTTCCAATCGCCATCTGATGTTTCGTTGGATGAGCGTGAAACACAATGTTTAAAAAAGTATTTTGTACCATCTTATAAAATATTCACTTACTCTTTACAAGATAGGTTATAATTGTATTTAACAACAACCCCATCGTGAGGGTACTCACCTGATCCACGAGGTAAGCAAATGGAAGATAGGCTACTTTCTCCAGAGCCATTGTCAGCAAGAAGTTCATTGTGACCTCGTAGTTATCAGATGTTCTGGAAATTGTAATGGTTGTGTCAATAAAATTGCAATGATAATTGTCTAGTCCACATGTTCCCAAAATGGTCCGCATGGACCCCTGCGGGTCTATATAGATTTGAAGGGAGAAAAAAAATGGGGGTCCCCTAGATGTAAATGGGGGTCCACAGATAGGAGTCTGTTTAGACTGCACACATAAGGTTCGCCCGATGAGCCTACTGCGCACTTATAATGAATCGCGACCACGCAGGCACGTCCATGTGCAAGTTTTTACAATTTTTCACACCAGCAACTGATCTGATTGGATTAAGCACAAACGAAGAACTTGAGATGCTGTATCGAACGTTTCCACAGAGTAAATCAATTTAAACAGATAAAAACGTAAACAAAAACAACACCTGCAGATTGGACCATAACAAACAACACTTGCGGCCACCTGCTCATATTTCTTCGTAAACAAGTTCGATCCTATAAAACTCGTACGCACAACGGTACATCCTATCTTTTCCACTCCACCTGTGGAACAAGCAACACCTCCACCGGACGCTGCTTCAACTTGAAACTCGACCACCATCATTTATCTCCACTCTACCCGGACCCGCTCTCCTCACTCGGATTACCTAGACATATACTCCATTTTCTTGTGCGAGCTTTACACGTCTCGTACAGATGCAGTTTATAAATTTTGTCCGCAGTTATGGCTTCAGAAAGATATTACTGTTGCTTATCCTTAATTATGGCTATCGCAAGAAAGTTTTTGATAGCTTTTCAAGCGTCATACCTCATGGAAAGGGATTTTAGCGCGGTTACCAATCTTCTTTCGACAAAAAGAAATCGGTTACAAATTTTAAATTTACGACTATACCCCACTGAAGCCAAGTACTGACCACTTGAGATAACGCAGCATCAGGTTCATCCCTCGCATTAACAGAATTTATATGTGTAGTCATTTTATGTAAGATTTTACTAGGTTCTGATTTGTTTCGTTCCAAATCAAAATATTGACTCACATTTTGTTTTCAATAAACATTATATTTTCAATAAAGGTATAAATAAAAATGTTTTTCTTTTTTATAATTGTTTATTCTAAAAAAAATCTATCACAGTGAGCAGCATTGTGTCCTCATTTGAATTTAATAAGTTTAGAAATATTTAATATTAGGGAGACTGGGGTCCACGGTGAAAAAAGTTTGAGCACCTATGGTCTAGTCCACATGAGGACCTCCAGCTCTAACTATTTAAAATTTTTAAAAAATCCTGCAGTTTGAAACTTGATTAAGAAAATCAAACCTTAGTATTACCGTTCCACCTAGTCATAATTTCTTAAAAATTCACACAGGCCGCAAAAATCTATAAATTTAAAAGTTAATGGTTTTCTGTCTGTCTGTCATCGATTTTATCAAAAATTACTCGACCGATTTCGCTGAAAATAGTACAGTTTATTCTTTTTAGCGGCGGAAAGGTTTAGAGAGTAGTTTGAATGGAATCCAATATGTAAAACTGTTGCTATAACGTTTTAAATTTAACATGTAAAACATTGAACCAGCCATGTTGTACTGAGGTTAGCCCATAGATATACCACTCTGGTTAGCCACAGATTACATATTCAAAAGACAAAGTTTTGTTTCGGTAGAATATTTTCAAAATAAAAAACACAAGTAGGTACCTACTTAAGAACTTTATTATTAAAATTTTTTGTAATGAAATAGAATTATCAAATGCATGTTTCTTTGGTTAGAGATAGTAATAGTCATCACAAGACATTACTTTCGTTGTCAAATCAATTATGGCACCAAAACGACAAGCAAGAATTCACAACTTAATAATTCCGAGCAAAGCCGGGTACACATCAGCTAAATAAATAAAAGAAAAGAAAAAAATTTCGAGCTTACCATTATTTGGAAGACTGGCTAATGTTAAGTTGTGTTGTTTCAATTACTTTATATTCTGATTTAAAAAAATGGATGACATGCTCCTGCTGTCCTTTTGCAAAAGCATTAGTTAATATGGTAATTACCTCCTACTAAAACGACCGAACAATGAACGTGTTTGTTTAATTACTAACCTGTTATTGTAAAGACCAATTCTTTGAAGATGGGGAACATTGTGCACCGATAGAGTCATGGCATTGGCTATGGCTTCGTGGAAAGCTGGAAGTAAATTACAGCAATACAATACACAAGGTTTCATAAAGCTTAAACAAACAAAAAACTTCAACTAATTGGAATAACTTCTTGAAACTTATAAACCCCATTGTAATATTTAATCATTAGAGAAGAGTCTTTTTCTGTTTCATGTTTCATTGAGATTTGTTAATATAGGGTCCTGCCTCAGCTTCTCACTGAAGGCAGGAGAAGCAGAGGAAAATCATCGATGTGTCGGAGTGATCACATATCAAATAAGTATCCATGAGTGGGGGTCACGATCCTCAACAATGAGGATCGTGACTAAAGAAGGTCCTGCCGCTGAGAGCTACATTATTGGAGAGGGGAGGTCTTGCATCGTCACCTCTATGTACTATTTTTATCCCGGACAGATACATTAATAACGTAGGTAGATTAACTTACCAGGGTTGGCCCCGTCCCTGAAGACCTGCGTCTGATCTGAGTACTGCAAGTAATACTGTATGTGCGCCATCTCGTGGTGGGTCGACACCAGGTCCTGCATCGTCATCTCTGTGCACTGCTTTATCCTGGACAGATACATTAATAACGTGGTGATTTCCGATTTACATAGTTAACGAATAATACTTGACACTAGTCATACATATAGACTGCCATAATAAAAAGGTGGCAATTCTAACAAATTCATTTTGTGTACAACTTGAGACTAAACCACCCCGTATAACAAGTGTATCCAAATGTTAATAATTAGTAATCGACTTTTATTTTGGATTTAACTAGTATTTCAATGGAATCCAACTATTAATAACTAACTATCTTTTGGGCTTATCCAGTATTATTTACATGTATCCAACTATTTATAATAAAGTATTTTGGGTTTATACAGTATTATACCGTTGTCCACCAATATATTACTATTTTTTTCAGTTTAGCCAATATTATTCCGGTGTCCAATTATTTGTAAAGACGGTGCTTTTGGTTTATTCAGTATATTACCAGTGTTGAACTATTAGCAACTAAGTGTTTAGGGTTTATCCAGTTATTTGGTAGTATCCAAACATTTGTAACTATTTTATTTGGGTTTATCCAGTATCGTTGGGTTTATTATGCGGTATACCACTTTTAATCAGCAGCATCCACTATTACAACGGTCTTGCAACTATTAGTAACGTACATACTTTTACATAGCCCATCCAGTATTATAACTGTCCAACTATTTGTAACTAACAGAACTGCAGTCCATCAGTATCCAAATTTTAGTAACCAACTAACCTGTAGTCCATTCTGTTGCAGAAATCCCAAGCGCTGGCCGTGCACTGCACGCTCCTATCGGAAGGCCTGGACAACATGGAAGTTCTCCAGAACTCTGGCGGGAGGGACTTCAAGCCCATGGATGTGTAGTACTCTTCCGCAAGCTGGAACATTCTGAAATTGCAAGAATTCTGATAAATTTATAATACATATAAGTACATTTTGCTACAACAGAGTATTTTCACTGTTTTTTTTCTTCATAACTATAATGTATTCTTATTTAATTTTTATGTTAACAAACAAATTTTCTGTAACGATGTAAAATATACCATTTGTGATTTGCCGGAAAAGCGATATATTATGATCGTTTATGTTTGTACAGAAGGCGTTTGTGAAGTCACTCTGGCTAACGAATTAGCAATTATATATCGTTTTATAATCAATAATTTAAATGAAAATATGAAAATTTTACATTTTCAGTGCGAATTCTTAAATTCCACACATTTTTAACAGTATTTTTATAAACAGTTTTTGTGAAAATACCCACTTGGCCTAAATCACGCCTTCGTGCAGAACTTTGCTGTCCCTAAAGTGGTCTAGTGTAACTTAGGCCAATCTGTTTACCAGCTACATAATATTAGGGAATTTGCCAGATTTCACTTCTGTTCGGAAAACCAAGTGAGAGGCTTAAGGGTTTTATTACATTTGGAAGATTAAATCCGGGAAGTACTTAGCTATTCAGATCTGATCACTGGACGTGAAACATATTTCGATTCTGAATGGTTGTCTATCGCCAGGGTGATACTAAGAGCTTCCGCCACTCTGAAACATCGTATAAATACATACTGTGTACATTTATAAATTTGGTATTAATTCTTGCATGAAATCAGATACATAAATACATTTTTATATTCTCATGCTGGGTTTCAAACCACCGACTTCTGAGTCTGAAGCCAAGGAACTTATTGCTCTACCATGAAGATCGTCAAATCAACTTAACTTCTACCCATTTTTTTTAACAGATGGATTATTTTGTTACTAATGGCACAATATAATTGTGCTGTATACTGATACACGCCATTGCGTGTGTGAGAGCTTCTCATTCGAAAAAGACACATATCTATTTGAATGCATCGCGATAGAAAGTAATGCATGAATGAAATATTCGTAAACAACGGTTTGCTGCTTGGTAACGCTTGGCTAGTATGGCGAGAGCTGTTATTTTCTGTCATGTTGTCGAAATGAAAAAAAAATTATCGTTAACGATAATATTAACAAATCTCATATGAAATATGAAACAGAAAAATAGAAAATAGCTTGAGAGTTGGTAAAGCGGTTGCCCCGGAAAGACAGAGGTCCTGGGTTCGAGTCTCAGATACGACTGATATCTTTTTATTTCATGTTGTTTTTTCGGTTTCATGTTTCATTTAGGTTATGTTAATATTATCTTCTTCAATGATTAAATATTACAATGAGGTTTTTAAACTTCAATAAAATAATTAAAAATTTTAAAAAAAGAAAGAAAAGGTAACGGTCGCATCTGGGACACGAACCAAGGCCTACTCAGTCTGAGTCCAGCGCTCTATCAACTAAGATTTTTAGCGCCCTTGAGGTGATTTTTCACAAAAAACGGCGCTATACAAATCATCCAATTATTAAGGTAATGCCTCTTTATCGTTTTCCGTGATTTTTATCGATACCATCTAATAAACCATAAATATCATCTTCAATTAATTCCCATATATTTTTGGCTGCTAATTTTCTGTATGACTGCAAGATTTTACCCGAATTTATTTCCAGTCTAAATAGTGTTTCGGATATACCTATCCATTTTTATTTATTTATATGAGACATCTATTGATTTTCTCTACAAGTCTAGGATAAATAATTGTATATTATGTATATATTTTTAAATCGTATTATCTATCGAAAGTATCTCCTATAAAGTCAAAACAAATTACCTGTATCCGCCAGTAATAATCTATTATTGTTCTTAGATGCTTTAACATTTTTAATTTACTACTTTATCTAAGTACTTTCTGATCAGTCAAATGTCACTTGAATTTTATCTTTTTGCGCCATTATACTAGTGGTGGGCGAAGCGGCTCCGTTCAGTGAGCCGGATCACTAAATCAGCTCTCTGTAAAGACAATCCACGTGAAAACTGGACGAAAAAAGTATCGTGGAAGAGCTTTTTAAGGACGTCTTTAGGAGGGCCAAGGGAGCGAGGGAGAGGGCACGATACGATCACCGAACCGGTACTCTACGAACAGCTGATTTAGTGATCCGGCTCACTAAACCGAGCCGCTTCGCCCACCACTACATTATACTAATGTGCTATACTAGCATGTTTAATTGAATAAAATAAACATATTTACCCCGCTTGAATTAAATGAATTAATAAATTATGACAATGCGGCTATATGTATAATTCATCATGTAGGCGATATTATAAAATGTAAAGTGTAAAATAAATTATAGAACAGGTGAAATACATTAAAATCGGGTATTTAGCTGACACCGCAACACATTTTATAATGGCTTGGAAATAATCGCGTGGTTTGATGTTTCTACTAAGATTACGAAAGCGTTACTAAAAAATTAAAAACTTATGCTTTTATGATAATAAAATTATAAAAATCCGGTTTTTTAGCTCCCGATGTCACAAAATAAAGATGTTCGACTATCATTTTTTTATAAAATTCCACACTGATTTTTTTAAAATATAGTAATACTGAGACTTCCGGTGACTTGACGTTTTATAAAATCAATTTTATTAGAGCTAAAATGAAATGTCGAAACAAAATATATAGTAATTTTTCTGTGTTCTACGATACGTAACAATCCAAAAATAAAACACAATTACACTATGTGTCCATCAATTATTTGGGCAATTATAATATTTTGTCTATTTTGGCACGTTTTGCCACGTATACGTTAAATTAAATTAAATTGCAAAGCCGCTCGTCTCAACACAGGCTTGTCCTAGTGAGATGAGTGGCTAATGTTTTTGTTTTCATAATAAAATTTAAGAAAAAATAAATGTGATTGTTTACATTTGTAACTATTGTTTTTTTTATGTGTTGTTATTAATTAACTTATATTATATACATATTTATATGCCTAATTTATGTGTAAGATACTTTTACGATCACTGACCCTACATTAGTTAGAGTTGATCCATTTAAACAATAAATTCAGCGTCCGCCATGTTTCCGCCATGTTTACTTGAATTTTGACAGATGTGACATGTGTCAAAAGTATAAGCGAATTTGGCGTTTGTACGGGATCGTTGGTCTTTCGACTTAGCAGTATAGAGTATAATTTAAATTTGACAAGTAGGAAAATAATATCAAACATCAACCAAAATTAAGGTATGTTTAAGTACAAGAATGCTCCGCTGTTCAAAATTTTGCGTAAACTTTTAAAAAACCATCCTTGTTTGTGTATTTATTTTATGTAAACCTTCCAAATTGTTATTAATATGTTTCACATTGTTAATAAACCTTCACTTTTTTCATGTTTAACTTTATAGTGAATTTCAATTATATGTTAGGTAGATAGTTTTTTTTTAAATGTCCTTTTTTTTGTAAATTTTTTGTAAAAAAATAAGTAAAACAGCTATGACGTTGAACAATACAATGATCAATAAGACGGATTAAAAAATAATTTATGAGATGTGTTATTTTTGGTACACATCGTTATTCTCCTCTGACATTCGTGTGGAATTCGTTTTTTTTTTAAACTGATTTTTTTTTGGCCATTTGATTTTTTTTTCGCACCCACAAATAATGTCCGGTCTTTCTGGTTTATAAAAATGGTTCGATTTTGGGAATTTGAATTTTCCGAAAATCCCCGTTGCATGAAAATAAGATAAATTTTTTTTTTTAAATACATAGTGTTTTAGAAGTTTTGCCTAAATACTATTATTGTTTAATTGATAAGAGTGGCCAATTGTTTTTTTATTGTAACTATAACATTTTACTTTCTAATGCTGTCATAAAAAATAGAAACCACTAGACAAGATGCTGTTTCTTTTTTTCTTTTGGGAAAGTAAGACAAACGTTCCCGGGTTACAAATAACCTGTGATTGAATTCTTCCTACTTTCATTATTGTAATCGGACAATGTTAAATATGGAGTTATGGGGGACTTAGATAGCACGGGGTGAACCCGTAATTCCTGGGTGAGAACCTGACACATTTTTTTCCACTCGGCTACAATCTGGTTTAAAAAAGCTTTGTTAAGAGTTTTCAAGAGTAGGTACCTAATTATTTGTGTTTATTTAGTAGAATTCTTTTCTTTTTACAAATAAATAATGTATTTATTTAAATGAAACAAAAAGGTCTTCTATTAGGGATAATGGTTGACAGATTCTATGATCTGAGGTTGACAGTTTTTTAACCATTTCAAAACAGTTTACAATGACTTCATTGTTAGTATTTTTGGTTTTGGTTTCCTTATTGGTTAAATTTTCATTAATTATATTGAACAAAACGTGCTTTTTAAACAACCAATTTATTTTATTTTATTTACCAACCGGTTAGGCTTGGCTCAAGCTTCGTCATGACAAAATTAAACTCTTTAACTCAGTTTAATCTTTACTCAGAGGAATCTTGAGCCAAGCGAAGTCGGTTGGTGATGAATTAAACATATTTTTTTACCTCTACATATACGAGTACATGCACACTCCTTTATATTTTAAATCCTGAAGATAATTCAGTCGAATCAAAACTAGTCAACGTATATAAAAATAAAAGTGTATTCAAACAAAGTGTATCATTTAATTCATCATGTCAATCCCCAATGTGTTTGCTTATTATGAAAATCTATTGTGAAAAAAAAAAATTGTTCAAAACAAAGTGTTGGTTTTATGTAATAAATATATCAAATCGCAAAGTAATGGCTCTCTACGAAAACATAATACATATTTGATATTATTTTGAATTAATGAATAATCCTTTCCCGACATCCCTCTCCCCCAATTTCATTATTTGAAGAGGGCTTTTGCTAAGCAATCCACGTAGCATTGTGCTACGATATTTGCGTAGCTTCCAGGAGTAAATTACGGTGATTATTTTACCAGCCGGCAAGAATTTGTATTTCACTCAAAACGGTTACCGCGCTCGGCGAGAGATGGGAACACCGCAGAATGCTCCTGTCCCGCGGATCCGACGCATCCTATAGGGTGGTTCCGAAGAAATTATTGATGAATTCTCGGTTTCAGCATTTTTACAGAATAAGTTATCATTTGGATTTTGGACATGAAAAGGAAAATAACCAAAAATTCATCTACCGCGATTTATTTTATTCAAATTTTTCAATAATATGTACCTACATTCAGAATGGAAAAGCAAGAAGATACAATTTTGTTGTTGTTAATTTTACAAAACACAAAATGTTCGTTTAAAAAAATCTACTCAACGACCAACAAAAGAACTTTATTACATAAAAATATATTTACTCATTTTCAAAATTTGAAACTTACTATACTAAATAAAATAACAATCTTTATAAATCAATTTATATCTACATGTTTCAGAAACAAAGCTTCCCTCATCAGGATATACCTTATACTATATTATATATACATAGTCGGCCTCAGAAGGCAGCCATCGTGACTCACCGACAAAAAAATGTTTGTAATGCTAAATATTTCCAAAATATTATCTTCCCTCTCACACGTTTTGTATGATAACGAAAAAGACAGAAAATACCAGAATGTCGAAGGTTTCAAATCAAATACCCGTAGAATTTGAAGGACGTACGTTCTCTCTGAAGCATACACTTTTAATATTTCGAATAAGAGAGTACGGTTTATGAATGATCGCCGTTAGGCATTATTGGTTAGGAGAATCAAATTGCTGTATCATGTAAGTACGTTGCAGATGTGATGAGGTTACGACGAATCTCACATGACTAACTAACTAACTAACTAACCATAACGCCGTTTCTCGGCAGGGGTAGTCAGAGAGGACGGACCGCCAAACAACTCGATCTTGGCATACAATTCTTGCTTCATTCACTTTCATACACCGTCTCATACATTCTCTTCTGTTATTCCGACTTCTGACATGGCCCGACTCAAGTATTTGATACACTTGATCGTGTAATGCCTTCCCTCGGACGTCCCCGGCTTTTTTTTCCATTCACATTCGCGTCATATATTCTCCTTACACTCCTTTCTTCGTTCATTCGCTCTACATGCCCAAACCATCTAAGCGTCCCTTTCTTAATCTTGCTCACAACGCTTACATCGGCCTTGCATTCTTTATGAATCTCAACCTTTTTCACACGATCATACATGGTTTTACCACACATTCGCCTCAGAGATCTCATTTCTACATCATTCAGCCTACTTTCATCCTTCCTCTGCCAGTTCCACGCCTCACTGTCATACATCAGGGTTGGTATCAGCACTCCATTGTGGACTGCTAGCTTCGCTTCTTTGGACAACTTTTTGTTTGCGCCAACCGCGTTCAGTCCTCCGTTAATGAAGTTTCCTGCATTCACCCTTCTTTCAATCCGACATGAGTTTTACTATAATGGCGACACATTATTCTACTGTAGCTACCTACCTGCTTCTACCTGCTGAACTGACCACTAAGATTAACTATTTCAATAGTCTTCAAATACCTAAAACACGGCGACACTAGTGACATCTACATTTCCTATTATAGCATCATACTACGCATGTTGTTACGCTAGATTAGATCATCTCTCTTTGTTCCGTGTTCAATTCATATTATTTTGTTATCTCGTGTTCGTATTTACATTTTATAAACCTTTTATAAAGGTTAGACAAATAAATCACCTCCCGTTTACCATTGGTGAGTCGCTTCATTAACCGCCCGTCCTTTGGGTTATTTATTATTCAAAAAGTATATTAAAAAAAAAAGTTTTTTTTTCATTAGATTTCGTAATACTGATCACTGACTGGTGACGTAACTTGTATGGGTGAGACGAAAATACCCGAACACATCCGTTAGCTTCGGCTGGCCTTGAAATACTAAACGAGATGACGCAGGAACAAACTTAACGTAACATATATGAATGTTTTGTGAGTTTCGGGTATAGTTTTTTTGTACCTGAACGTAGGGGATACGGGTTGTTGCGTTCGGGCGATAACATAGCGGCCGTATCACGTACGTTCGTATGGGTAGGGCGGTTAATCACAGACCCTAACACACTCGCCTTTGATTAATCCGTTTTAATAAATACAAATACACTCAACTTATAGAAATTCATCAACACATAATTTTAAAATACGTTATTTTCTAAAAAAAAATGATTTGTTACGGACTAATAAGTAATGCCTACCTCAGCGGTGTGAATCCTTGTCGAAGCAACTCTGCAGTAACATCCAAATTTGGAGTTTGGGGGAATGGCATTACGATGTCGGATATGGCCTTCCAGTTCTGGGCCCACATGTTACCTAGAAAAATACGTAAACATTGGGGTGGGTCAATTTTAGTTTAAAAACAAATAATAATTGGGAGGTACCTGATATCTCTAGAGTTGCTTCTTAAATAAAAAATAAGAACTACATTTAAATTTGTGTATGAAAAATTATCCATAGCTAACTCAATTGCCCTAAAAATAAATATGAAGAATTACCTAATAGATGTGCTGGAATCGGTCCATCGGGCCTCACACTAGCCTCCCCGTATCTCTGGACCAGCTTTCGTCTCACATAAGTGAACAGTTGCTTGTATAGCGGCTGAAGCTGGTTGTAAACCTCGGCCAGATCTTCCCTCAGAGATGTGTCCTCGTAAAGAGACCTCATCTGGTCTCCAGCATCTGTAAACGCTGAAATTCAAGAAAAATATACATTTAAAAATGGTTACAGAGTTGTTCTCAAAGGCAGTAACCATTAGAAAACTATCTCCTGCATATCGTATCATCAGTAGACATGTTAATTGGGAAAAAATGCATCGCTGTCTCGATGAAAATTTATGGAATTTATGGATGATTGAAACAAAAACTGACTAAATCAATTATTTAACTTTTCTCTTTTAAATGGTTGATTGTTGAAAAGTGAAAACTATTGTCTCCATCGTGACAAAGCATGTTTAGTATATGATGTGCGTGTAATCGGGTTTCACAAAGAACAAATTAGTATTCTTTATTATATTAGACTCGTATCAACCTGTAACATTTCACGCTCATAACCTCGACACTTCAGTGAGCGATTATGGTGGATTAGTAGATGATAATCTTAGAAAAAACATCCTGTACAATTTTTTGTTGATAAATATGTTTCTAGGAACATTCGCCAATCGCAATTGAGCGCGGAAAATTGACCTCGGAGCAGTGACCGCGGGAAAGTTCATCGCACACAATTCACGACGGAAAGTTTGCTGGATACGATAGATAAAATAAAATGTCTGAATGGTGCAATGGACTGTTTATTTTTTTAATTATTTGTGAAAACCGCACAATAGGTCCAAAAGCTCCCAATCGTCTAGAGCCAGTGAGAATATGTCATCTCCAATTGGGGAATGTTGTGAGACCGAAGGAAGTAGGGAAGGTAGGGAGAAGGTTGCTTTAGGCGGAAGGAGAGAGACTCCTTCAGTGTCCTCACCCTCAAGCAGGTGGGCGGATCGTGCATCATAATGAAACTCCTGGAATTTTTTTCTTCTTTATAATATTCACCGTCTAACTTGAATGCCAGTATTATTGAGGCAGTAGACCAGAGATTCCCAACGTGGGCGATATCGCCCCCCAAGGAGCGTTGAAGAGATCTAAGTTGGGGTGGTGGCTTCAAGGCAAAATGGGGGACGGTGAAGGGTTACAAGGGGGCGGCTAAAGGCTGAAATGGGGAGCAAGGTAGGTTTACAAAGGGTAGTGAAGTTCTGAAATTGGGGCGAGGGCAATAGTTTGAAATTTATGAATTCAAATTTGTTACAGGTACATCGTTGAAAGAATCATGCAAACAAATTAACCCTTCAAATATTCTATTGATTTATAGATGGATTAATAGTTTTTTGTCATTTTCTTTGTGGTGTCATAACACCCGACCAGGTTTCTGGGGACCTGTCGTCAGGTGAACAATAATGTACTCCATAATATAATACGTAAAATATGCACCTAAATATTTATCAAGAGCAAAAAACCAACCATAATGATGAAGGGATCGTGTCGGAGAATAGAGTCGAAATGAGAGTTATTATCTCTCAGTCAGAGTGTATATATTTAGATTTCATCGCATTATCACTTAAGAAGAAACAGGGGTGGGCGCTGATGACAAATATAATCCAAAAGTGTGCGGTGAGATAAATAAGGTTGGGAACCTATGCACTAGACTAACTCAAAGACGTTGATGTTAGTGATCAACCCGTCCACACGAAAGTTGGAGAATAAATAAAAATATTTAAATAATTAGGTGGATCATAAACCAACTCACCGTTAAGCCTCGCAGCTTGATTCGCCAACTGTACATATCTCATAAACTTGTTCTTCAATTTCGGTCCAGTCTTTTCCCTGAAGCTTTTCCAAACGTACAGCAGTTCTTTCTCGATCCTCGAATGTCCCAAAATCCTCGAAATCTCCGGATCCAACTGCATGTCGCAGTAACTCTGCATATTATCATTGCTTGAAGAGTGCTGATGGGACGGATAGTGGCTCATCTGTCCTTCGTAAGCCGTCGGATCAAACTGCGAACTTTGATGGGCATTGGATTGATAGGTTGAAGCTGGATTGTAGTTGGTATTTGACTGTGAGTAGTAATTGGTATTTGACGGCGAGCCTTGGTGATCGTAGCTCCTGGATTGATAGGGGTTGTCGTATGTTGATGAAGAACGGGAGTCAGGGAGGTTGTGGGAGTATGGACATATTTTGGCGCTGTTGTATGTGTCTTTCATCTCCGAAATCAGCTGCTGGATCTGTAAAGATACGAGATAATCAGTAACTGGGTACTAGATAATTCCAGGAAAGCTTTGTTGGCCTCAGGGGAATAAAAAATCCCGCAGTGTAAGAAAGCAATTGCCCATCATCGCGCCCTAATTTAAAACTTATTCGAGATAATTTGAATTGGAGGTATCCGCCCTGCAAATATGCAAATTCACGAATTCAAGTTTACGAAAAGAACAATTTTGCACAATGGGAATCAAATGTTTATTATTTTTCTATGTAGAAGTCTCCGATTTTGATTAAGACAAATGCTCGGAAATTTTTATCCTTCCTTTTAGTAAGTTTCTGGAATACCCGGTGAAGTTTGTCCCCGTTGACTCCATGCGATGGACCATCACCGGTAGCAACTATTATCCAGCTCACCTCTATGTATTTGTCGTCTGGAAGCGCTGCGCGGCTGGGCAAAATGATGCGGGCCATCTGCCTGCGAGCTGAAGGGTCGGGCAGCCGGCGCCAATCGAAGGAGGCTGCTCGCCTCCAAGAGAGACGTTCGAACTTGGCGCTGAGCGCGAGCTCCTCGGCCATGCGCCGTTTATTGGTTTCTGTGATGTTGGTTACGAAGCGCCATTGGGCTGTCGTCACCCTAAAAATATGTGACATTATTTAACAAATCGAGGAAGTTGTAGATGCGAAAGAAAAGAGCTAGAGAACAGTTGTAAAATATGTACCTGCCTGTTGCAAGTCAAAATTTATGGCGTTTTCAACCAACGTTTCGGTTTTAAATGGCAGTCTATACGATTAGGCCGATACTAATATATTCCACTCTGGAACGACTTCTCACAATATGTTGGTCAACCAAAACCACCCAGATCCCTGAAATGGTTGATTGGAAATAGTTACTACCGTTTTAACCGGACATCGCCCATTTTCGGCCAGCAGTCAATCATTAAATAATGCAAAACGTTAAAAGAAATACCATGAAAGCAGGCGTGGCTCCAATATACCATTCTACAATTTCCCTTTCCGGTAAAATGCACCTTGTACGACCGCACTCGTGGTGTTGTATTCCTAGAGAAGAAATTGTTAAAATAGTGGGGATGCAAACGGGGAAGTTGCGCATCCTGGGGGAGGGGGGAAGTAATTTCGTCGGAATATCATAAATATTAATAAATATATCAAAAAATAGTAATGGGTATTTTTTTTTTAATTCTGATAATATAAAAATAATATTAATACCGTTTATTTGTAAGTGATTTTTTTACATTATTTATTTTAACATATTATACTCGCATATTTTTAGCAATTGACCAAAAGGTCACTGCTTAGCTAAAAATTCCGGAGCCAGGAGTGCAGTCGGTTTTCGGCAATGCCTAAAATAAAATCTTTACACGTAAACTAAAATATTAAAAAACGTTTTTTTTTTTTTAATAATCGCTAACGCATTAATTTCATTATTTATCAATTATGTTACCCGGCTGACTGCGAAATCAGCAATCATTGGCTGCAGAACTTTTTGTAGCACGTCGACCTTCGAATAAACAGTGGTATTTCATTCCAAAGTTTTGCTGAGGAATAGCTGTAACTACCCTCAAATACAGCGGTTCTATGTCTGCGGAGAACAAGCAAATGGTCTCTGCGGCGTGTATCGTCTGCATGAGAGTCACGGGACCACTGCAGTTTATCGAACAGATAGGTAGGAAGCTTCTAGTTCATCAAATTGTACATTTGACACATTTGATGTAACTTCCTTCTGTTCGACACACTCGGTATCCAGTATCATAGGTAAGTCGAGATATGCTCGCATCTCGAAGCATTATTGCAATATCGGACATACGCATGTTGGACACGTTGCAATTGTTTTTGGGTTTTTGGATCTGTTACCTAATAGTTTTTTTTATAATTAACTAAATTATAGAGTATATGATGTAAGAATCAACATAGATATCGCACAAACCTCTCTTTGGGGTAAGTACATTACCCCCTTCGGAACGGGATGGTTGCGCCGGTTACGGCACAACTTGAATAGCGTTATAGTTGATTTGCACAATAATGTGCTTGCTATAAATAAACCTACCCAATTGTTACCCATTACCTAGTCCATCGACTCACCCGCACAATGCTGTGATTTTGTCAAGTACGCATCAACCCGCACCCGCAACGCAATATTCGTATTGTGTTTTTTTTTATAAGCCCCGCGATCTATTGTTTTCACCACCGCCGTGGTATTTGTTTGTGTGATCAGCTGCAGATGTTTAATTTCTGTATTTTGTGTAGAACTATTGAATATTTATGTGCTCAAAGTGCAGCCAAAAAGAGGCTTGTGAAGAAACAAGGATCAGGGGTAAGTCGTTCGGATCCCATCCTGACCCTTTCTATTTTCACCCTGCATATCTGAGCAAGTCGGGAGTGTTACCATCTTTAGTATTGTAGATCATTCGGAATTCGTAATCGCAAAAAATAACGCTCCTAACATTTTTATTACATAGCACATAATATTAATACAATTTATATGATTACCTGTAACACATTCCGGCAGCCTCCCTGTCATATTCTCGGAGGAATTCCATAGCTTCTCCCAAATTTGTGATGGTTCCCTGAAACAAATTGATTGTGTATTGTTAATATTATTTTGTTTTCAAAATATACATCAGAGCCAGATAGACATATCTCAGTTATTTCAAATTCTGTGAAATCTAGTGGCTCGTGTAAATCATTAAATTTATTTGAATATGTTTCTAAACGCATCACCTTGCGAACGCTTCCTGAATTCTTTAGGCCGCTGAAGCGTGATATTTGAAGAAGATTGCGTTTCCTTTATGCTAAATAAATCAATTGTTTTTATCAAGCTTTAGTCAAGGTTTGACTAAAAATATTCATATTTCACGCAGTAACTGAAAAACTTTCATGTGGAGACATCAATGCGCGGTCATACATACCTCAGGTTTTTCAGGAAGTTTTTGTTTCCTTTGTAAATGCATTTACATAATATGTGTTTGTTAATAGAGTCAGGGAATTTTTCAGCTTTCCATGATCGAAATTATAAAACTATTTTACTAAACTAAAACATTATCGATACTGACGACGGCAGTGGCGTACATTGCTCTATAACCAAAGGTAAACTGTGGGTAATTTTTCAAACTTGGTTATGAATTATATGTACATTAAATATTTGAAAATGGCAATTTTATTATTATATTTCGCTAATGAGGTTGTCAAAGTGCGTATTTTTGTCTGCTGACTCTTAACGTAAATTTTTTAATAGTTTTTAAAAAGTCTTCGCACTTTTCGAACGATATGTGACGAATATGTGAAAAACAATATTTCTAAATAATAAGATTATTTTCAGTTAATTTATATTAATTTGTGTTTAATTATCTTTATTTCTTAGACTGTGTATGTTTTCGTTTATGTGTTTCGTTCTACTTTACGTATATCCAATATATGCACAGATTTCATCAAAACAAACACTATTTACAGTTAGGTTCCTCACATATGGAACCATGCTGGTTTGTGATGAGGATTTTATCAAAAAGAAACACGTAAATAAAACCCGCGTAAAAATAAACGGCGGCAGTTCGACGGGCTCCATGGTCGAGGAGTAAGGCTCTCGACTACGAATCCGAAGGTCGCGGGTTCAAATCCCGGCGTGCGCAAGTAAATTTAATTTAATTAATTTGTGTTGTTTCACAATTAATTCACTTAAAATAAATGTGTATTTGCGCACGTTCCGGAGTGGAAGATACTCTCGGTATCGCCCTGGTGAAAGACCACCATTCAGAATTGAAACGTTGCTTGAAATGGCTTTTAGCCGTGTTTGGTGACCAGATCTGAATAGCCATGTATTTCCCTATTTCCCTACCTTCCTCTTCTCCTTCCCCTCCACAATACCTCCTGCCTCACAACATTCCCCAATTGGGAATGTAATAGTCTCACTGGCTCCAGACGGTTGGGAGCAGTTGGGACTCTTTTGCGGTATTCATATAAAATAAAATAAAAAGTTGACGTATCATACTCGATGACATTTGTGAATTTTTCAAAGAAAAAAGAAACACGTTCCTCTATTAAAATCGTAGACAAAACGTGTAATATACTTCTGTATTGTCTATGTTTACGACCTATATACGGATCTTTGCAAAGCTCGTCTAAAGACTTTTACCTTGGACTGATAAATAAATAAATATATTAATTGTAACTGTAAATTATGGACATATGTTAGAATCAGCTCCACATCGATAAATGAAATCGCAGTAAGAAACACTTACGAATCAACCATCTCTGCTTTTAAGATCACCCTTGTCTACGTATCTATAAGCAAGGTTAAAGAATACATTGTTTTTGTATTCATTTCAAGATGATTATTAAATTTAAGTATTAAATTGCCTTTTTATTGTCCATAGCTCACATGCCAAATGCGGTTAAAATCACGTGTACGATTTGAATCTGTCCTTGTGTCACGTTTTAAAGATGGCCACCGGAAGTGGGTTATTTTATTATCATCATCATCATCAAGTGGCAGGTTAATTATTATGATTATGATTTGACCCAGTATAAGTCAAACAATGGAAGTATAATTTTAAAAAGAAGCTAGCTTAATGGATTAAATCGAAGCTTCAGAAAATGCAACTGAACGGTTCTTAGTTTTTTATTATTGTGTTCAAGTTTAATTTGGAGAACTCCATTTTAATTCGCAAATTTTAATAAAGTCCTTTGGGTTATTATTCAAAAAGTAGGTAAAAAAAACATAGTTTTTTTCATGAGATTTCGCAAAAACAATACGCGTTACTAGTGACGTAACTTGTATGGGAGAGACGAAAATACCCGAACACATCCGTTAGCTTTGGCTGACCTAGAAATACTAAACGAAATTACGCAGGAATAAACTTGACGCATACGAACGTTTTGTGGGTTTCGCGTATAGCTTTTATTTGTACCTGAACGTACGGGATACGGCTTGTTGCGTTCGGGCGATAATATAGCGACCGTATCACGTACGTTCGTATGATTAAGGCGGTTAATGGCGGTTTAGTTATAAAATAGTAATTATTATTGCGTCTGACAACCGTTTCGCCTTCAAGCCATTATCAAACTGTAGTGAAGCCACTTACATTTCCTCCCCCGCGTTCCAATTTATTTTGGAAACGCCATTGATAACCATCTTATGACCTTTAGTCAAATTTAACTATTTTACATTATAACCCTTAAGTAGGGAAACTTTACAGTGTAATAGTCATAACTTAGGCCGTTTATCATCACTGCATATTCCTCCGGGGACTCGGCATTATTGTCAGTGAAAACATTTTATGTAGCGGATCTCCACTCAAAACACCTGCAAATATAATATATCGACTTTGGTTATACGGCCGCACATCCTCTTTGCATACCTACTTTACAAATGAAGACGTACTAAATACGTAATAAATAGATCATCCCTGGTGGACAAGACTTCTCGACTCCTCGCGATCCCAAGCCGCATGGAAAGCCGCGAACATCGACGTTCCGGCCGTATGTGATACTTGATCAGTTCAACGCATCGATGAACTTTTCCTGCTCCTCCTGCCTTGCAATTTGCCAGTGACCATGAACTTCTCCAGGTTGGAGTTCTCTGTTTGACGAGCGATGTGTCCAAAAGTATCTTAGGACACGCTCTAGGCAGACAGTTGAGGGCCTATTGTAGATGCTGAGCTCTTCCAGAATGGATACATTAGTGCGCCTGGCTGTCCATGTCCAAGACTGAATGGGATATTGTTAAAAATACCGTAGACCAGTGGCGGTTTCCCATAAATATAATGAGGCAAACTATTATCATTTTACCACACTTTAAAAAAGCACGCCATTCGAATTCCGTGCTAAAAATCCACCTGTCTATAATAATACTGCTTGAGAGCATGAAATGAATGCCATACGTGCGTTTTGAATTCAGCATCTATGGTAAGAAATATTTCATATATATCCCATACTTGTGGCGCACCAGTGGCAAATCGTGGAAGCGCACAAACCTTTAGGAATCTGTTAGCTGCCTAGTTACGCAGCGACTATGAGGTTTGTTAAGACCAATTTTGTACGGAATAGTATTTTGTAAAAATGAATAGTTTTTTTTTCCTGTGATTATTGTGTTTAGATTGTTATTCAAATAAGTTGATTACTGAAGATGTCACCTTTTTACCTAAAAAAATGTTCAGCTTCGTACGTAAATTATGATTTTCGTAATAAAGCATTTTTTTATTCATTAGTCACGGACGCTTTAATAATGAATTGCCAAATTGTATCTTGTTGCTAGGTCGTTAATTCTGGTGCAGTTATATGATGAAATTCCTTTAAACACATCTAAAGGACGAAATATGAATAATTATAGAAAAGATCAATATAGGATTTATAGATCCTCCTTTTTTTAATCTGCGATTAAACTCGCAATGAGATAGGCCACGAGCCGCCACTTCAGTGGACAGCATGAGTTACAAACAAGCAAGAGCTTTTTCAAGTGTGAAAAGAAAAGCCGAAATCAATCCTATTATACACTTCGGGCACACAGACACGCCAGTAAGACACTTCTATCGATTAGTCCATTCATTCCTCGAAACACATCACAACATTTGTAAATCGTATATTTCGGCACACATCTGCTCTGATCGTGACACAGTATTGCACGATCGTTTGCCCGGCCGACCGCGACCGTTTCCACCATCAACTTCCTCCCGATGAGTCTCTTGCTGTAACCGATTGAGATGACACAAGACAGAAGTGTACAGATTGGTCACACGCGTGCAGCCGACCGTATAACGTGTCTATATGGAAAGTATTAAAACATACTATGCCCTTGAATCGAGAAGAATACTTCATTAGATACTTGGTCCCTTAACGACCCTCACCCTCCTTGCTTCATTCACATTCATACATACCTTTCTGTTCAAATTATTAATTCTGAGATTCGATTGAAGAACTAATCTATTATTTAGTATTTTCATCCAATGTTATTCTTTGTTTCAACCATTTTAAGTTATGCGGTTGCACTCTTATAGTAAATCAGTTCTTACTCAGTGCAGCAAACGCTGGCTGCGATATATATGAAATAGGCGATTACTCAAATTCAAGTCATTGTACCTTTCTATAGTTTAAAATGTCAAATTTATAAATAACATCACCTGAATAATTCATTCTCCCTTTCTCACAAATTTTTCCCAATAAACAACAGCCTTTATTTTAACTTACTGAACTTAACTTATTCGAGCATCGTTAAAATATTGATGTATCGTATTAATCGTCAAAAATAAGTAAAAGTTTTAACAAAATAATTTTGACAAATCTTGAATTTGAGATGTGATATCGATGAAGATGACACAAATTGAAATGGTCTCATTAGCTAAGTTGGTTAAGCGGTTGCCCCGGATAGGCAGAGGTCCTGGGTTCGAGTCCCAGATTCGACTGAAATCTTTTTATTTTCTGTCGTTTTTTTCCGTTTTCATATTTCATTTAGGTTATGTTAATATTATTTTCAACAATGATTAAATATTAAAATGAGGTTTTTTAACTCCCAATAAAAATGATTAATAATTAAAAATTGTAATAGAATAAATCAGTTTTGGCATTCTGTACATGTCATGTCAAACTTGAAAATGAATCCACCGTTGTCAAATATCTCCAAGTTATTAGTAATTTTGTTTTTGCATAACTGTATTCACATAACTGTATCCTACTTTGAATTTTATTTTGAATTTTTGATAACTTCTGATTCCATCTCTATCAAAAGAGTACTAAATACTCTGAAAAATATCAGAAATAATTTTAGAAATACACGCACGTTCACTTCACTTGACGACATTTTGAATAAGAAATCGGTTCGAGTTAAACTGAAACGTGTGAACACGCCTTTCAATTTCTCGTTCAACTTTTGACGTTCGACTTAACTCGCTTCCACTAAAACTGAATCGTCTGAACGTAGCATAAGAGATTTACTGTTTTTCTCCATATTCCATCTTTTAAAATCTTTTAGAAGGCCATTAAAAATATAAACTGATACGGATATTGAAAGAAGGGTGAATGCAGGAAACACCATTAACGGATTACTGAACGCGATTAGCGCTACGAAAAATTGTCCAAAGAAGTGAAGCTAGCAGTCCACAATGGAGTGCTGATACCAACCTTGATGTATGGCAGTGAGGCATGGAACTGGCAGAGGAAGGATGAAAGTAGACTGAATGCTGTAGAAATGAGATCTCTGAGACGAATGTGTGGTAAAACCATGTATGATCGTGCGAAAAATGTTAAGATTCGTAAAGAATGCAAGGCTGATGTAAGCACGATGAGTAAGATTAAGAAAGCGACGCTTACCATAGATGGTTTGGACATATAAAGTGAATGAATGAAGAAAAGAATGTAAGGAGAACATATGACGCGAATGTGAATAGAAGAAGAAGCCGAGAATGCCCGAGGAAAACATGTCACGATCAAGTGAATCAAATACTCGAGTCGGGCTTTGTCAGAAGTCGGAATAACAGAAGAGAATGCATGAGACGATGTATGAATCTGAATGAAGCAAGAAGTGTATGCCAAGTTCGAGTTGTTTGGCGGTCCGTCTTCTCTGCCTACCCTTATGGAGAAACGGCGTGATTCTTAGTTAGTTAGTTAAAAAATATTATTAATTTAAATCTTCTATATAGTTCAAACGCAATAAAATTACCATCATCAAGAGCAAAAGTGTGCTACAATGGTAAAAAATATTTTACGAATTACATTAGCGGTTATGCTAACTTTTAATGAATATTCATGAATTACTTAGTTACCTAGTCTGAAAATGTGTAACTACAGTCGTGGTTGTAACAGTAGTTACACATTTGGGCAAAACTAGGCTGCACTACGTCGTTTATGCATATTTTTTACTCCCTAGAACAATTTTTCAATTTGTGCTGCCAAATTTCAGCACTCTTGAAAAAACGAATAAAAAATATGGCGTCTTGTTTCATTTAAAAAAAAAACTGGGAAATTTGACAAATCAGAATAGATAAATGCGCCGGATTCCCATCCAAGCATCCTGGGTTCAATTACTCTACAATCTATAATATTCCTTCCGCTTTCATTCTCCGCTTATAATGATGGTACGAGTATATTGTCAGGTTATTCGTAACCTAGTAATGCATGCATTTCTTATTAACCCTTTGATTCTAGTCGTTCCGTATTGGGAACCAAATGTCCTCATAATATATAATTCTATCTCTCTTTCTCTTAAGGTCAGACATGTGTTTTAGAAAGAGCGAACTCCAGATCTCACTTTACACCATATTCTGATAGTGGACCGAAAGTGAACACACAAACCTTACGTTCATTAGGTTCTGCTTGGTCATGAAAATGTAGGCCTATATAAAATAATCATCTATGTCATTAGCTGTTAAGTAATTACTAATTAGCTGTCCCTTGAGATTATTCACGAACTAAAAATTTGTTGAATTGATTAATGAACAATTATCCTTACTTAACCTAATCTAATCTGGCATAACACAATCACAGATATATAACTTAACCTAACCTAACCTTAACTTGCCTAACCTAGTCCAACTTATCCTAACATAACCTAACCTAACATAACTTAACAAAACAAAACCTAAAACATCTAAGCTCGTTTTTTTAGCTAACACTTTTCAAAATCCAGCTTCTGAGTAACGCCAATTAAGTACGAAAAGTACCGTTTTGATTTAACATTCTTTCACAAATTATTTTCGAACTTTTACCAACAATAAACAATAGTATTTAGCCATCATTTCTACCTTTAATTATTGGGGCGTACATAAATACAGTTCGTTCCGTTTGCCGTTCACATTTTCAGCTCTGGCGACAGATTTAATGAGCGGCGACATGTCGCGCGACACGCGTCGCGAATTCTTTAAATAATATAATGTCGTGTCGCCAACATTTAATGGGGACCCCGGTTCCTGGAAATCTTAGTCACACTCGGATTGCTGTATTTTTACATTGTATTATTCACGTATTTCTCAACATAAACTGTTGAGTTTACGACTTGAGTAAAAATTGAAAAACTATCTCAAGAAGTTAAGGAGCGCTTTCATTAGGATCATAGAATAAAGCGTTTTTCGTGATCCAATAAGTTTCGGGCCTTAAACTTCCAGTACATAAAAATATTTCACCATCATTTCATTTAGATCAAATGCAATGGCAATATATGGAGTGTAAGAGAGACAGGGCGCTGTATTTTCAGTGGCTGCATCGGTTTGCATTCAAATCTATATGCGTGGCATTTCTAGTGTTCTTCTTTATTCTATGATTAGAAATGAGAGAGAGAGATGTAGATACTCTCAGTGTTGCCCTGGAGAAAAATCGAAACGATGCTTGAAATGTCTTTATCCGTATTTGGGGACCAAATCTGAATAGCTAGGAACTTCCTAACCTTCGCATTTCCCATTTCCTTCACTTTCCCACTCTCTTCAGCCTCACAAAGCATTCCAATTAGAGATGCCATAGTCCCACTTGCTCAGTTGGGACTCTTGTGCAGTACTCACATAAAAAAGCACTGTAACCTAATAACATTAGGGTTAAACTAATGACACTAAATTTAATTCAAAATATAACATATCATGGTTCTCAGATCGTATGTCTTAAGAGAAAAGAAAAATCTAACTAACAGGAAATTCATGATGAAATAATTAATATGACAAATCACTTATGATTAAAAAAAATTGAATTCGAGTGTCACAGCAGATAAATTACTTCAAAATATTTTGTAACGTCTTTGGATACATAAGTACTAAATGTGAATAGGTACCGTGTCTCAATAGAAGTAGACGAGGGGGATATTGCGCCATAAGACAAAAACATAATAATAAATTAAAGATCCGTTTCTTCCTCTCGGAACGGCTGCGCGGCCTGTTTCATACAAAACTTAATATTTGATTTGAGGCCAAAATACCAACCCAAACTTAATGATCTAATTAAAAAAATCAAAGGTATATTAAATATCTAGTACGTATTAGAAGTATCCTATTTTTATTTTTTTTTTAAACTAGCTGATGCCGATCCGGCCTTGCTCGGGATTTTTTTTTTTGGAATAAAGTTATGTAGTTGTGAATTCTTGCTTGTCATTAAGTTGCCATAATTGATTTGACAGCGAAAGTAACTATCTCTAAATAAAGAAACATTCTATGAATATTTTATTTCATTCCAAACGTTTATTTTTTAAAAGCATATCTAAATTATAAAGTTCTTAAGTAGGTACCTACTCGTGTTTTCCATTTTGAAAATATTCTACCCAAAAAAACTTTCTTCTTTTGAATATGCAATCTGTGGCTAACCAGAGTGTTATATCTAGGGGCTAACCTAAGTAAATTTTTTAAAACGTTATAGCAACAGTTTTACATGTTGGATTTCATTCAAACTACTTTCTAAACCTTCCCGGCACTAATAAAAATAAACTGTGCTATTTTCAGCGAAACCGGTTTGGTGATTTTCTAGAACATCGAGGACAAACAAATAAACTTGCATTGATTTTTATATATATATTATGAAATATAGGCCAATCGAGGAATTGATTTTTCATGATTTTAGAGGCAACTTCGAAAATAATTTACGAGTTAATGGTAATTTTTTAATTGTCATATTTGCTATGTAAATATGATTAAATAAAAATAAAATAAATAAAAAAATCAATTGGTAAAACAAATTAGTGTTCCAACGTAAATTAGTAGTTTTTTAATTTAAATTTACGCCCATCATAATGCTGATTTGAACATTTATTTTTATTTTTTTATAATTCATTATATTTTCATAGTAGACGGGGCAATTCTTTTTTATTACTATATTAACCTCCAAATAATTGCTAAAGTTGTCTCTAAAATCGTGAAAAATCGATTTATTTAATGGCCTATATTTAATAATTTTTAAATAAATTAAAATAAAATACTTCTAATCCGGGCTAGATACTTGCTATACTTTTTGTCTAAAAAACGGTTTGCCGTCCCTCTCAAGCGCCCCCGAGACAATCAATATTAATTGTCAATAGTTTCGTCAATTTACGGCACTGGTGCGATTGACAATAATTTGCTAATTGATCCTTTACAGAGGCAATAGAAATGATTGACAATTGGGACTTCCCATTGGCGGGTATAATGATGGGTATTTTGTTTGAGCGCATTGACAAGCACCATTGGCGGAGCGGATTGATCGTTTCGCTGTACGATTGACAATCGTTTGGATCAACTGAACCCTTCGGAACTCAGTTACATCTCGGAGTAAGAATTTGTTTAATTTATACTTGTAACAAACCATCTTAGCAATACGCATATTTCCGTACTTATTGATCGTTTTTATTCGATCTCGAATACTTTCTCACTCCCGCATCGCTTCGTCTCTTACTATTAGGACGAGGGATGTTATTTGTTAGATTTTCACCCCCGCCGCTCAGGCTTAGAGATGTGACCCTGTGGAAGGAATGTCACAGCTGTGATGACCTATTGAAGGTCATGTTTTAGCTTCAGAAAGCAAGTTGTTTCCCGGCGCCTAACGCGCCTCTCCAACCTCCTCTGCCAGGACTGACCCAAGAACCCTCTGTGGTTGAATGATGGGCGGTGAATTGAGAGCGACGGTAATCCTTTGTCAAGGACTGACACAAAAACCCTTTGGTGGTTGATTGATGTGCGGTTAATTCAGAGTGACGTGAATCAAGTGAGATATTATATGTTTTATGACCGAAATGTCAAGTGTTGTTTTAAATTGTTATACTGTCGTATTATGCTAAATTACTTGTAAATTGATTACACTTAATTTTTTCTGTATTATTATTTCTGTTCTCCGTGCAAAGTGTGGATTTATTTAATTAACCCGTTACATACTTGCATTATATAGCGATTTTCCAGAGTCATGGAAAATAATATCAAAAGATTGTCACTGTATTCGCTAGAGATGGTCGATATCCTTTGCTGTCACTGGAACCGGTAGGTAATATTCTTTTCGGGAACCGGTTATTTTTGGAACCGGTTCCTTTTGCAAGATGATTATCATTATAATTTAATTAATTATTAATAATCCTTATCAAAAATTAAAATATGCTTAAAAAATTGTAAAAATGAATCAAAATATAAATGATCTGTAACTGGAACCGCAGTGAACCATTTCAGGTATCAACCATATCTAGTATTCGCATACAGGTGGGCATTTTCGCCAAAGTTTGTACATATTTGAAATTACTCGCAGTAACGGAATGAAAAATTAACATGCCCGAGTTCCCAATAAAATTGATATAAATATTTTACTAATCAATATTTCAGGTAGGTTTTTTTTAAATAATATTTTTTTATGTGATACCACACAAGAGTCCCACCTGCTCCCAACCGTCTGGAACCAGTGAGACTATGACATTCCCAATTGGGGTACGTTGTGATGCTGAAGGTATTGAGGAGGGGAAGGAAATGGGGAGAAATAAGGTGGAGAAGTACCTGATTATTCAGATCTGGTCACCAAACATGGCTAAAGCCATTTCAAACAACGTTTCGATTCTGAATTATCTGCCATTCTGGAACGTGCCGCAAATATACTACATCTTATTTTTAAATTTTCACACTGAAATTTGCTTGCGTACACCGGAATTTAAACCCGAGACCTCCGGATTCGTAGCCAAGGATCGTAACCACTCAACCACGGAGACCGCCAAAACAAATACCGTTCAATTGCAGTGATGCCAACTGCTCGGAACCAATGGAACTATAGCTTCCCCGGTCAGGAGTACGCTGTGAAGCTGAAGGAAGTGGGAAGGAAAAGGAAATAGGGAAAGGGAAGGTTGTGAAGCACCTGGCTGTTCAGATCTGATCACTAAATATGGATATTGCTACTTCAAGCAAAATATCGGCAATCATCAGAAGCCTCGACACGACAGACACGAACGATATTGCCGTTATCCCACAGAGCTCGGCTATGGATGTATGCATTGAGAAACGCAGTTCATCCATCTGCAACGCACCTGGTACGTGCTGGGTGGATAAAGTCAGTTGATCGTGCAAGAAAGAAAAGAGAAACCGCACCATTCTTGTAGCAAAATGCGCTAATGACGTTCCATACCAATCTATTACATCTATCGAGGGATTATTAGCATCGACATTAGCAGTAGTAATACGACTGCACAACTAACTTTGTGATTTTTTTTCTTTTAAAATCAAACATTTCCGGATTATGAATAACCTGCGATATTTGACTACTACAACCATTAAAATGTTGCTTGTGCAATGATGGGGGATTTAGCTATAAGAAGGCTTGGACGCACAACACTTGTGACGTATTTGTCAACTCAGCCACTAACCGGCCGTTTTATGTCAAAATCGAACAAGAGTCTCAACTGTCAGAATTCAGTGGGACTATGACATTTACAATTGTGGTGTGTTGTAAGGCTAAACTAAGTGGAGAGGGGATGGATATGGGAAATAGTAAGGTTGGAATGTATTTGGATATTCAGATATGGCCACCAAATACAGCTAAAGCCAGTTAAAGCAACGTTTCGATTCTGGATGGTGGTGTTTCACCAGGGCGATACTGAGAGTATTTACCGGTCTGAACTCTGTACCAGTTATTGGATAATTAACTGATAATCCAGAGGAATATTGATGGAAAAGGCGGAAGATGAAGACAATAGTGCCTCAAGCCTCAAGCCTCAAGACTTGAAACCTTCGTGGCTTATAATTTAAAGATGATGAGGCTGATGAGTTCTGAACCACATGATACTGTCGCATTTTATTTATTTATTTTTAAGTTATCTCCACATATTATTTTCCACTGGGCCTATGTTATATTGGGGATGCTGTATAGAGGGTCTTTTTAATGATAGAATTGGAAGAAAGACCTGGGAAGGAAAAAGGTATGAGGGGTAGGCAGGAATATGGGAGTAGGAATCTCTCTGATGTATTAATCCATCCCCCACACTGCGGTGCAAAATAATGGGTAAAGCTGGAGAGGTCAGGGTGTCTCCCTTAACCGGCCTCTCCCGATCCGGTCCACCACACAGTCGGTGGGTAGACATATCCGCCGACAAGACCTGGATAAACCTCACCCCATGAACCCGGGTACCCCTGTTAAGTCACCAAACGTAGCGAATCACTTAGGTGTGCATATGGCAGAGGTGTTGGTTATCTAATGATTGGTTCACGAGGCGACGCGGCGGGACCCATACACGCCTCCAAAATTAATTAAAATTTAACTATTTGATGGTGGCTAACCTCCGATAGAAGAAGAGAATTTATTTACATTTGAACGATTACGGTCTAGGAGTTGACAATCTTATGACGTATTTAAGGCATATTTCAAAGTGGAAGATACTCTCAGTATCGCCCTGTTGAGAGAATTTAATAGTTTTTGCTGCTTTTCTGTTTTATTTTTTTTTATGAATGACAAGCATTCTCGGGTTGACGAATAAACTGACAATATTTTAAAATCTCCTACTACCATCACAGTTAGCGGAAAATTGAAATGATGGAAGACTTAGCCAGCCGAGGAATTGAAATCACGACTCCAGACGCGATGCCAACTCAGCCACTGACCGGTGTTATCATATTGTTATCGTAAATACGAATTCCATATCCCAAATCGGAACTACACTGCGAACTGAAAACATTTGCTGGAAATTCCAGATATTAAAATATTTGCAAATTTCAAATACGCCACTGCTGGCTCGGGGCCAGTATTTCAATAAACCGATCAAACAACAACTTGACGAACGTAAGTATCTCAAAAGCCGAGCTTAAAAAATCAACTGAAATACCGGCCCTCAAAGTGGAGGATACCTACTCTAAGTATCGACCACCACTCAGAATTGAAACGCGTTGTTTGTAATTGTAATAGCAGTGACGAGTGACAAGATCTGAATAGTCAGTAAGGTACTTTCCAACCTTCCACTTTCCCATCCCCCCACCCTTTCAGCATCTCAATGTTTTTGGGGCATAACAAAAAATTTCATCTTTGTTAGATAAGATTTCCACTGCTCTTTGAGTTTTGCTCAATCTTCCTGCAGACAACAATACAATAAGCGCCTACTTGTGGATAATACGCGGTCTATCCGCTTCGCTGACCACTGAGACTGGGTGGGCACAGGAAGAGGAAGGAGGGATTGTCTACAGCAAGTAGGTACTAGAGAGTGTTCCAAATTTGAATGGGACGGATTCAAACATCGAACAATGGAATGAAGCCGTTTGAATCGACTTATTTCGTATTTAGAACTGTTTTTGATCAAGTTTTAAATAACTTATTTTGATTCTTTAGAAAATGATTGTTTCAGAAACAATGCTGAGGTAGTCGGAAAATGTTAAAGATATAAAATAGAAATTAAAACATGGAAATAAATAGAGAAATGTATTTATGGCGCCAGAGCTTCATTTTCTTTAGTTTACGATTTATAGCTAAGATCTTCGATTCACAGATATCGAAAAAAAATTTACGAGAATTTGGTCGCTAGTATTTTACTTTTCATGGAATATCTATTTATATAAAAATCAATGTTAGTTTGTTTGTTTGTCCTCCATGTTCTCGAAAATTACTGGACCGGTTTCGCTGAAAATAGCACAGTTTGTTTTATTAGTGCCGTTGAGTTTTAGGAAGTAGTTCGAAAGAAATCCAATATGTAAAACTGTTGCTATAACGTATGTTTTATTTAGGTTTGCCCATAGATATAACACCCTGGTTAGCCACAGATTGCATATTCAAAAAAAGAACCCACATAAGAACTTTATGATTTAAATATATTGTAAAAAATAAACGTTTGGAATGAAATAAAATATTCAAATGAATGTTTCTTTATTTGGAGATAGTTACTTTCGCTGTCAAATCAATTATGGCACCCTAATGACAAGTGAAAAATCCCGAGCAAGGCCGGGTACACATCAGCTAGTTAATAATAAAAATTAAGAATAATGTTTAACGCATTTCGTATTTCTCTACAAATTAGCTCTCATTTCTCTGATACATTACACGGTTTGGTTGGTAGAAATTGCCACCAGGCAATAAGTCGCCTATAGTAAATAATATTACGTATTATGAAGAGTAAATACACAAATAAAAACATAGAATTGTGGGGAGCAGTGGTGTAAATCCCATAAGGACTTAAAAGCTGTGCCTACCTTAAAAGGAAAGGCTGCGCGGCCTGTTTCATACAAAACTTAATTTTGGATTTGAGGCCAAAATACTCACCTAAACCTAATGATTTTTTTTAAAAAAAGTATAGTAAGTATCTAGTACGGATTAGAAGTAATTTATTTATTTTGGTTTTACGTTATGAAATATAGGCCATTAAAGGAATTGATTTTTCGCGATTTTAGAGGCACCTTTAACAATTATTTGGGGGCTAACGCTGATGGAAAAAAAAGTTTAACCAATCTGCTTTGAAAATACAATGATATATAAAATAATTTTTTTTAAATATTAAAATAAGCATTATGGTGGCTTTTAATTAAATTAAAAATTTACGTTGGAACACAAATTTGCCGTACATAATTAAAAATATCGACTCGAAAAAACTTTTTTTTATTTATTTATGTAAGAATATTTACATAGCGGATATGATATTTTAAAAAAAAAACTACGTAAAACCCTCATAATAATTTTCTAAATTGCCTCTAAAATTACGAAAATTGATTTTTTTTCACGGCATATACTTCGTAATTTAAAACAAAAGTAAATAAAATACTTCTTGACCGTACTAGTTATTTACTAAACCTTTAATTTAAAAAAATATATCATTCAGTTTGGATGAGTATTTTGACCTGGAGTTATGTATGAAACGCAGCCGTTCCTCTTAAGAATATCGAGCGTAATTATTTTTTTTATTTTTTTTTATTTCGCTATCGTTCTATCCTAATGAAACGTTTTTTCATAACAAATTTCAACTTTCCCCTTATTTTCTAAATATGCCGTCTCCCTCGAAATAGTATTTTAAGCTATATCAAATTAAATACATACATTGGTCAAGTTACTTCAAAATTAGACTTGAATTAGCATATATCACTGAACTACAGCCTACCCTTGGTCATATAGCAGTGCACACCACTGGTGGGCAGACTATATTACATCCCGATGGTATAAACTGAGGGTTATTTTTTAAAGATAGACAAACATTCCCAGGTTACGAATAATCTGACAAAATATTTAAATCTCCTACTACCATCACAGTAATCGGAAGATGTTGCTTGTGTCGTAATGGAGGAGTGCCCTACCAGGTAAGTACATTTTCTGTATAAGTACATTATAAGATAAACCCTAGCAAGTAGTATTTGTACAGCGCCCTCGAGGTGATTTTTTACAAAAACGTCGCTATATAAATCGTCCAAGTATTATTATTATTATTATTAGCCAGCCGAGGAATTGAACTCACGACGCCTGGGTGGAACCCAGACGCGATGCCAACTCAGCCACTGACCGGTCAAAAGATTACCTATAATTTATTTATTACAAAAAATTACATAATTATAACATATCATATACATGTTTTTTTTTTACTTCTTATTGATCTACTCTCCATAAGTTGAGCTCCAGTAGCTCGTGGTTATGGGAGGAGTATTTACATACGTAATGATAAAATAATAAAAACAATTCAATATATACACAATATTAAAAACTTATTAAATAACTATAACCGTAAATAACAAAACAATTTTAGAAAGATATTAAAAAAATATCCAAATAGTCATTAAATTATTTTTTTTTTGCGTGAATACCGCACAAGAGTCCCAACTGCTCCCAATGTCTGGAGCCAGTGAGACTATGGCATCCCTGATTGGGGAATGTTGTGAGGCTGAAGGTATTGTGGAGGGGAAGGAGAAGGAGGAGGAAGATGGGGAAATACCTGACTATTCAGATCTGGTCACCAAACACGGCTAATAGCCATTTCAAGCAACATTTTAGTTCTGAATGGTGGTCTTTCACCAGGGCGATACTGAGCGTATCTTCCACTCTAGCGTATCTTTCACGTTAGATAGTATACATTAAGGGTACAATATATCATTATCTAAGTTCAGGGAGTTAGTTTGCTTTTTGAATTGTTCATATTTCAATGTTTCGGTTACATTAATTTTGTTTTCAGATAATAATATATTGTACCATCTTATACCTAAATACAAATAGTGGTGCTGTCCCGTGGTCGTTCTTAGCATCGGGATGGTTATTAAACCATTTGTTTTGGATACATAATAATCTGATAACACTTTCGACAATTTTTTCGGCTCCCGAGGCATTGCAGCGCTTCAGAAATTATCCTAGAGAAGAGAGTGATCTCTTTAGAAAACCAGAAGAAACTAACATGGGTATCTTTCCTTAAAAATACCCCTTTTAGAGAAAGAAAGAGGAACTTTTTTTAATATTGCCTTCCCAAAAATATTGTTTAAAGTCGGTAATTGTGGGACTGTAATGCAAAATTGCCTTTTGCAGTTAGTGTAATTCGAGGCTAAGGAATCGACAGAAATTATGATTTTTACTATAAAAGGACAAAACCCTTTTTATCTTTTATCTTAAAAAAACACCATATTTTACAAAACGCAATATTTTGCCTAAGATTTGACAAATGTGTAGAGTCACCAAATTTGAAAACAGTGAAGCAAAGGATTTTTTGTTGTTTTCCTGGCCGGAAAATGAATTAGGAAAAGGACCTAATAAGGTCTTCTCAGTACTTGCAAATATTGTGAAGGATAGATAGATACAAGGATATAAAGTACATAGCCATGTGTGCAAAAGAAAATAATTAAAAATTGAATTTAAAAAATCATTTTTCCAATGCCAAGTTAACAAATCACAGCAATGATTATAAATATTTTTTACAAATATTTAAAAAAAATACGTTCGAAGTATCACGCTTGTGAGAGCCGGTACCGTGTTTTGGCTCTGCTGAAAAGTTCAATTTTTGAATTGGGCAGTTTTGATTTAGACCCCACAATTATTCGACGATAGTTTTGAAAGTGAGGAAATTAAATAATTGTAGCTATGCGAGATAAATAAAGGCTATGAAAAGATTTTTCTTCAATTCCGCTGATCCCAGAAAACACTGAAAACATTAAAAGCTTAATGCATAAAAATTAATACTTGTCTGTCTGCCCGATTTTTCTCGAAAATTACTGTTATTATTTGTGCCGGAAAGGTTTAGAGAGTAGTTTGAATGAAATCCAATATGTAAAACTGTTGCTATAACGTTTTAAAATTAGTATGAAAAACATTGAACCCGCCATGT
The DNA here is from genome assembly GCA_022606495.2 of Halesus radiatus. Classification (NCBI taxonomy): domain Eukaryota; kingdom Metazoa; phylum Arthropoda; class Insecta; order Trichoptera; family Limnephilidae; genus Halesus; species Halesus radiatus. The sequence goes on from JAHDVE020007817.1 coordinate 59,538, forward strand.
TGTATTGAGGTTAGCCCATAGATACACGACTCCGGTTAGCCACAGATTACATATTCAAAAGAAGAAGGTTTGTTTGTGTAGAATATTTTCAAAATGGAAAGCACAAGTAGGTACTTTATTATTTCGATATATTTTGAAAAAATAAATGTTAGGAAAGAAACAAAATTTAAAAATGACTGTTTCTTTATTTCGTCATTTAGAGATAACAATAATCGTCACAAGACATTACTTTCTTTGTCAAATCAATTATGGCACCCAAACGACAAGCAAGAATTCACATAACGTTATACCAAAAAAAAAAACCCCGAGCAAGGCCGGGTACACATCAGCTAGTATTTGATAAAAATTGAAACCATTAGAACGGAAAATGCAGTCACACAAGTGTTTTCTTTAAATGGGCAGCTACAATTATTTTTACGCAAATAATATATTGATAATATTTAGCCAAATTAAAAAAATATTTTATTTTGTTTATTATTAACATATCTCTCTATTGTGTTCTTTTATATTTTATCCCATTTGAGGTGATTTACCACATGTTCTAAACGTGGACAGCTTCCCCTTTGAGTTAACAATTCCTGAATTGTTCACAATTTGTGCACATAAAAAAAAAAACTTTTTACCTGTGACGAATATTCCTGACATCTTGAAGGCACAATTACTTGTAGAACAGACAACAAAATCCAAAAATACATGTCCAAATTATTTAAAATTCCTCTGCTGACCTTTGACACCATTTTTAAAACTTTATTTCACAACTAACAAACGCATCACACCATTTTACGATAATTAAAATAAAAACAATAAAAAAAACTACTTCATCATTTTACTTCACGATGTAATCTACCCCAAACTTGCCAGATAATTCTATTTTCAAAATTCAACGATGGATTTTGAAGGATGCAACAGGCGATACAGCCGTCACTCTAATTAACGGTATATTGCAATAAAAATTGGCTGTCACGAAGAGCTTCTTAAATCGGAAATAGTTATTTTTATGTTTTAATAACTTAATTTGATAGGTACTGTTATTGTGAGTTTGTACTATACATTTTTTACGTTTTTCGTTATTGTTTAAGCGTTATAATTTAGTAACAGTGTGTAAGAAAAATCGGTAAGGCACGGCGGCTCGCGGTGAAGTCGACTGGGGAACTGGAGTCGTTGGTTGGATTAATGTGTGTCCACTGTGGCATGAAAAGATATCCAGTTTTCTTTTGATTCAAAAAGTACAAAAGATATTATGATCACGAGCCGTAACTGAGGAATCTACACACAAGAGGGGACATCAAAGTCAACCAACGTAACTTTTTTAATTACAAAGTAATGATATTGATGTTTTTTTTATTTACTGGAATATTAGACAACTGGAAATTCAGGGGAAGCTTAATGGATGACGTCATACCGCATGGCGTTGAAACTTGAGGCGATGCAATACGAAGTAATGCAAAATCATGCGTTTTGGTTTGAAAATTTTATAGCCTAGAAATATCATAGATGATTTAATTAAATACTGCAATTAGAACACACCTCGACCTCTGGATTAACGGGGTATTTTTTGTCTAGTCTTTTATAATCCTAGAAAAAAATAAAGTATCAGAAAAAATCGTTTAAAGTGCGAAGTCTTTTTCGGATATTGTCATATTTTTCATAGTGGCAAATATTTATTTTTAGATTTACCCTGAGCTATATAAAATAAAATAAAACACATTTCGGTGATGTAAATTGAAACGTGCAACCGGCGATAGGCGGGAATTTCAACCTTTTCGCCAGCTGCATAAGGAGTGCGTGATTTCGTTCGAATTTAAAATCACTAGTACGAATTAAATACCACTGAAATTGTTCAGGGCACTAGGAGAAGAGGAAATCTAAGTAGATTGAATTTTTTTACCATTTACAAAATTTATCAAAGAGTGGTGATACTCTAAGTATCGCTCTGGTGAAAGACCGCCATTTGGTTAGGTTTGCATGAAATGGCTTTAGCCGTGTTTTTTGACTAGATCTGAATTACCAGGTACTTGCCAACCTTCCTCTTACCAATTTTCTTCCTCTCCCCACTCTCTTCAGTCTCACAACATACCCCAAATGGGGATGCCAAAATTCCACTGACTCCGAGAAATTGGGACTTCTGCGTGGTATTAACATTAAAAACTAAAAACAAAAAAAAGAAAAACACCAAAGGCCAACAAAAAAACAATGATTAAAATGATAATTTATTTTGATGCGCTATGTTTATGTAGATCGCTTTTGAACCCCCCCTCACTGATGAGACTACACACACATGCGCAGTGAAGAACAATTGTTTTGATTTTGTGACATTAATGGTACATAACCACTTAGATTTGTACAACGAAGCAATATTGCTCATTTTTACATGCACACATACTCCAAACAACCTATCTCTGTACATACATCAATTATTACGGTGCCGATTTTGTCGATGCCGTACTGATGTATCACTTCTTGTGAACATACTACGAATAGAATCGCCACTTAAACCAAGTCACAAGGAGCAATTTTGTCGCTGCTACATTGCAGCAGCGAGTGATCACCAATTGTTGTATTCGCTAGTAGACGGTCACACGGAGCTACTGAAACTGCGAAGGTAGTAGTAGCGAGTGGAACATGCTACATTTCGAAAAATACACGAAACAAACCAAAAACATTAAACAACTAGCCACTAGCAATTTGAAATGTCAGACGGACGATTATCACGATCAGAATTGAACATGTTCTAATCCAGTGATGCACAAAACCGTAACCCGCCAGTCCATTTCGTGCGGCCCGCGGACCTTTTCATGCAGCCCACTTTGATAAATAAAAATCAACAGCATTAATTTATTTGTTTGAATTTTTTTATGGTTTCCATTTTATAGAAAAAATGTCTCTGAAAACAGAGAAGTAACGGAAGTGAGTTATGCTAAATAAATAAATAAAATATCCGAACTTGTGAAGCTATAAGCCTGTGCGAAAATTCTCAACCTCAATCTGCCAACAAACGAGGACTTTGACTTGGCCACTTTTTGTTCTATACTCAGTACTCACGATATATATTACACTTCTGGGGTTTATCCGTTCAGTGTCTAAATATGTCTAGTCTCATTCTACGAACCGTGACAAAAATATACAATAGTCTTTCAGTATTGTTTCTTCGAGAATAATACCCAGTTGGTGTCAGTGACAAATAGTTGTCACAGGTTGTGCATCACTATGGCCAGTAACTGAGACAATACAGCGAGGGTTAACTTGATTTCTAGTGTTACTGTCTACCAGGACCGTGTTTAGATATTGTGCCGCCTTGGGCAATATAAAATTGCTGCCCCCTAACAATCATCTTTGACATGTCCGATCCGATGACGAAGAAGCTTCTAGTTAAGTCGATTTACACTGACTTCAGCAAAGCGTTTGACAAAGTTAGTCACGCAATTCTTGTAGAAAAACTGTTTAAGGCTGGAGAGTAGGTGGAATTATGTTGAATTGGTTTAAAAGTTATCCCTTAAAGAGAAAATTTAGTGTTAAATAAATGGGTTATTATCATATGATGTTTTTGCATCCAATAGTGTACCGCAAGGTTCCCACATAGGACCTGTCTTATTTATCTTTTTTTATTAACGACATTTGTAATATTATTAAAAACGTCAACGTACTGATGTTCATAGATGATCTGAAACTTTTAAAAGTAATTCGAAGTGTGGATGATTGTCATACACTTTCGGCAAACTTGTTAAAATTATTTGAGTGGTGTAGCGATAACAAGCTATACCTTAATGTTAATAAATGCCTAACTATGAAATAAAAACAAACAATTTTCTTTAATTACAAAATTAATAACATCATTTTTTTAATCTGTTTCTGAAATAAATGACTTAGGTTTAACTTTTGACACCAAACTTAGCGTCATACCACACATCGAAAATATTTCATCGGGCTTAAAAATGTTAGGTTTGTACTGAGAATATCACAGATATATGGGATGTACCGCTGTTCCAATACAAACATGTACTCACAAACTCATTTATCTACTCTGATACTGTGGATGTTTTCTGTAAATTTATTACTTACTACGAAATATTAAACATATATATCTACCTATTGTAATGATGTATTTAGTAATTAAAAATATTTATGATGTATGGAAATATTGTCAACAATTTAATTTGAAATATTATTAATTTCATTTAATTTCAATAATAATATTTTTCTTACAATATACCTTCAATAGACGCTTATTCTTGCTTTGTTATTTACAGATATTCTTAAAAATTACGTTTATTATAATATACGCTCACAAGGACTCTTTATTGCTTACATATTTTTCACATTATGCTTTTTTCCATTTCTATCTTATACTTAATGTAAAAGTCGAAATGCGTTAATGATTCAAAAAAAAAATAATGTTGCAGTATTAAAAAATACATATTCCTCAATTCCTTTTAAACCTTTACGCTTCTTTCTGATATTATATAAATGAAACTATATATTCTTTTATTTACGCTATTGCGCTGGTCATGATAGGGTTGAAATGGCTTCATCGTGTCAAACCCCTTTTAATTTGGGAGGCGGGTATGGGTACAGTCGCGGGGAAATCATTCATTAGATAACTGGTCACCCCGAGTGGTTCGCTACTGCACGTGACTTAGCAGGGGTGCTCGGATTCAAGGGGTGAAATTTGTCCAGGTCTCGGCGGCGAATGCGTCTGTCCACCAACTGCATAGTGGACTGGATCGGGAGAATACGGTTGAGGGAGACCCCTTGACTTCTCAGCCGGACTGTCTTGATGCATCGCCTTGATTTATTTTTTTTTGATTTCTTAGTTTCATATATTTTTTTTTTTTACATGCATACCCCACAAGAGTCCCAAGTGCTCCCAACCGTCTGCAGCCAGAGAGACTATGGCATCCCCAATTGGGGAATGTTGTGAAGCTGAAGGTACTGGGAAGGGAAGGAGAAGGGGAAGGTAGGGAAATACCTGGCTATTCAAATCTGGTCACCAAACATGGCTAAAAGCCATTTCAAGCGACGTTTCAATTCTGAATGGTGGTCTTTCACCAGGGCGATACTGAGAGTATCTTCCAATCTGGAACGTGAGCAAATTAATTAAATAAAATTTACTTGCGCACGCCGGGATTTGAACCCGCAACTTTCGGTTTTTTATTAATATATAATTTTGTTCCGTGAATTATATTTTGTTTTACTTCGATTTAACATTTCAGAAACACATAAAAAAATGCCTTTCCGTGTAACTACTTCCTCGCAAAGAGTTAAATAATAAAAAAATAATTTTGTTACAATGTCATGTAGAATCATCTCTTTTCAGAAAGTAAGTAGGTGCCGCAAATTTCTGAATACCGTTTGGTTAATGTCAAATATATGCACTTGGACCATTATGCTTTTACAAACTTTTTTCATTTTCCTATGAGCCATCTTGGTATTGTAATGTGAAATCTTTCAAGCGATCGCAGCGCCCTCAATTTTTATCTACTATTTATTTATTGTATAATATACGCCCTATATGGGCTTTTACATATAAAGTTAGTTATAATAAACGGGTGCAAAACACATCACAGTAGGTTCAAAGATTTAATATCAGACTGCACTAATACTTTTTATTTATAGAATCTTTTAATTTAATTTCAAGCTATTCAACTAAATAGGATGTAATTTACACTATGATAATGTAATTTACATTATAATAAATAATTTACATAAAAAAATGTAACTCATATTATAAAAATGTAATTTACGTTATAAAAATATAATTTACTTTATAAAAGTGTAATTTACATTAAAAAAATATAATTTAACTAAGCATCATGCCATTTCTCCGCAGGGGTAGGCAAAGAGGACGGACCGTGAAACAACTCGATCTTGGCACACATTTCTTGCTTCATTCACTTTCATACAACGTCTCATACATTCTCTTCTGTTAGTCCGACTTCTGACATGAGCCGACTCAAGTATTTGATTCACTTGATCGTGCCATGTCTTCCTCGGACGTCACCGGCCTCTTCTTCCATTCACATTCGTTTCATATATTCTCCTTACACTCCTCTCTTCGTTCATTCGCTCCACATGCCCAAACCATCTAAGCATCCCTTTCTTAATATTGCTCACTACGCTTACATCAGCCTTGCATTCTTTACGAATCTCAACATTTCATTTCTACAGCATTCAGTCTACTTTCATCCTTCCTCTGCCGTAAACATACTTCCCAAATACACAAATTCATCGACCTGCTCCAAGTATTCATCATTCACAACTATATTGCACACTGTTTTCGTACTCTCTCTTTCAAACACCATGACTTTAGACTTACTTACATTCATCATTAGCTCATTCTTCATACATACTCCGTTCATCCTAGATACGAGGGACTGTAGATCTCCCATACTGTTAGCAATCAGCACCGCATCATTAGCATACAACAGGCAACATACTTGCAGACTACTCATTTTTGCGCCCAAGCCAACCTCTTCCAATTCTTGCATACAATTAATTATCCATAATATATAATATCAAATATAATTAAAATCATAAAAATTTAATTTACATTATACAAATGCAATTTAAACCAAAAATGCTAAATGACACAACGAATATAGAAATATAAATTTATTAAATCATTTTTTACATATTACAAAACAAATAGAAAAAACTTTACAATATTAGTTAAAGGGTTTACAAATGAAAAAAATATTATAATCTATCAGTAATCACTTTTCAAAATGCACACAAAAAACTTTTTAAAATTTCATTTATATATATAAACGGTTTTAATTATAATTAATAATCATTAAATACTTATGACTTTTCTTTCGAAATAAGAAAAAAAATAATAAAATGTTATTAATCCAGCACTCCAAGGGTTTTTCAACTCGAGAGAACTGACATCCTAACTAAGGGATATTTCACCAATTCTGAGTAACTTCTTCAAGTAACTTTAATCATAGAATTAACATGGCGGTAAAAATCTTTACTTGTTGAGAAATAGATGATATACATTACTCGACAAGTAGCACTACTCGACAGTTTACTTAGAGGGTGTGAAATACCCCTTACATAATTCAGCTCTATCATAGTTGTTGCCAGAGTTTTTAAAGACGGTTAGTTGAATGTGAGAAAACAATAAATTGTTTTCTATATTTTCAACAATTATTGTCGATGAGATAATTTTGATAAACAATATAAGAACATTATATTTTGGTACTAATAACCCATAAAAATACGCAGATTTTAAAAATTTGTACACCTATTAATTATATTAAATAGATTGTTTTCATATTTCAATACAGTTTCAAATTAGTAAGATTCTACTTGTACCTTTACTATTTATATATGGGGCTAATGCTAGAAGTAGAGGTAGCAGTCCAGTTGACACAAACACAGTACTCACACAGATGCATTGCTTGATTACAGCATGTTTCAAACATTTTATTCTACTCTAAAAAAGAACATTTCAGTGAAATTGAAATGAAAATAAAATTATACCCAACATACTAAAAAACTTCACGAAAATTCAAATTGGCTGTTTCTCGGTGACTTTTGGCAGAGGACACCACCGTGGGAAGTGTACAGATGTGCATCAATACATACAATTCTGTTTTTGGGATTAACTCTAACTGCACGACCTATAGATACTAAAGAATAAAACAAGATTTAACAAACAAAAATTGAAAGAACACCGAGGGTGGATTGATAAAGTTGGAAAATTTCTTTCCACCGACCCAACTTTTAAGATTTAGGAACAAATGGAAGTCACATAGAGCCAAATCTGTCAAATGAAATGGATGAGGCAGTAATTCTTAGCACAATTCATGAATTGTGGCCATTGCAACAGATGCCGTGTAAACCAGTGCGTTATCTTGATGGATCAGAACTTTTTTCATGACCGAATGGGGTCTTTTCAACTCAAATTCACTCAAACCTGCGTAATCCTTTTTCAAGATAAACAAGAAAAATTATTCCGCTGACATCCCAATAAACGGTCGCTATCACTGCCAGCTGACAAAATCGCCTTAGCTTTCTTTGGTGCCCGATTGCCATTTCCTGTCAATTGTTTTTTTACTGTTGTGACACGACGCAAAAATTCGGTTGAAATGCTCCAAACATTCGGTTGAAACATCCATTACTCATCGTGAATACAGCTTCTTCATCCCCAAATGCACTTGCAAAATACTTAACACATGTTCAAAGTGATGGTCAATATCTCTGCTATATCGCACAACTTACGGCGACCATTCAAAATGATTTTGTGATTTTTTTATATCATTTCTGGAATTGTTGCCTCATTTGGACGATCACTGCGGTGCGCATCTTCCCAGCTCTTTCGGCCACATTTGAAATCAGTCATCAAAGTGTGAACTGTGCTAATCGAAGGCGAAGAGCCTTCCAAAACAACGTTCCCTTTTATCCGAGATGCGGATTTGTCGACTGTGCGAACCTCGATTTTACCATTTTCGCAAAAAAAAGTATTTTTATCTATTACAGCCATCCATCATTTTGAAAACGCATCAAATCACCCTCGTACATTCATAATTTATTTGGAAAACTTATTTTCATAAACCTTATTTATTTTGTACATTTGTGTGAAGGCATTGGCATATATTTTTTATTATTGCTAATTTTGTAAAACTTTTTTCTCAAAACAAAGCATATAAAATATATTTTTAAAAGTAATGTAAAATTTATTACTAGTGTGTGATATTTCAAAAAATCTCAAATATTTTAAAGTAAGTATTAATATCACTATATATTATTGAAAATAATTCTATTGCGAGTACGCAGAAAAGTTCTATATCGTAATTTAACGTAAAATTACAAGAAATTAGATAACATTGCAAAATTGTTAAACAATTCAAAGTGACATTAACCCTTGAGTCGAACGCGCTGGTCTATCAGCGCGCCATTCGTGTATTAAACCACTGATCTGTCGGCGCTGTTTAATTGTGTTGTAAACCCAATATTTTTTTAACAGTGATTCACAAAACTGAAAAAATCCCCTTTCTATACATAATAATACATACATTTAAATATCATTATTTCATTGAAATCTGTGTTTTTAATTCAATAACATAGGTTCACAAACAAACGTTTTAAATACATATATATATATATATATATATATATATATGCTATTTCTTCATCAAAAAGTACTTACGCTTTTTCACAAATACCTACCAAAATGTGCTAGGGTTAAAGGGGTTAGAACATTAATTATTGTTCACAATACTTCCGATAATTCTAGTCAGGATTTAATTTTTAAATATAATTTAATCTACTACATAATTTCATAATTTATTCAATTCCAGATATTTGCTTATTAGGTCAGACAAACAAAAGCGAGGCTAGAGGTTCACAGTTCTAACATCTGCCCTAATGTATGGCTGTGCGGCATGGAACTGACTGAGGAAAGACAAATGAATGCTGTAGAAATAACCTGTTTGAGACGTATGTGTAAAACCACATAATATGACTAAATGGGGAGATTCGAAAGAAATGCATGAGTAATGTAACTAAAGCCTAATGAGAAACATTAAAAAAATGGACACCTGGATAGTTTGGGCACGAATGATAGAATGGGCGAAAAGGGAGGTGTCGGGAGAATATATGGCAAGGAACAAGATAGAAGATGGGTTTTTGGATTGAGGACACCCCAGGAAGAAATAGTACGACCAAGATTCCCGATTTTTCTATAGCGCCGTTTAGTGACTAAAAATCACCTCAAGGGCGCTTTACATCTTGTTAAAATAGCCCCTTTTAAATAGATATACTTTTTAGACTTTTCTCCATATCAAAGATTCAAATCAAATGCTTGAGCAGGACAATTACTGTCATAATAGACAAGTAGACAACAAGTAAGTGTGGCAGTAGACACATTGGCAGCGAGTCCGATTGAAACTGGCAGTAGAGAAGTAAACAGCGAGTAGGCTTTTTATTGCAAATGGCAGTGGATGAGTGGACAGCGAGTAGGTCGTTTATAACAAGTGGTAGTAGACAAGTAGTCATCGAGTAGGTTGGATTAGAACACCGGACATTAATTCAGAGTGGACCAAATGGATAAATGTAAAAGATGATATTAACACGTGAACACCTCAGGAGAGGTTCCCCTAGTGAGGTGTTCACAAAACAAAAAACCATTTATAGTGCACATCATTCTTACTTTACACTACACAATCCATACACAAAAAAAAATTACAATATTATACTTTTAAACTGATTCATAAAAGTTTTGGGTTTATCTTCATATGAAAAGTACGATCATTTTACATGAGATTCAGTTAAATGGGGGTACTCTACTTGCAAAGCAGGTAACCTTCATAAGTTTCTATTTTGAATATGAAGAGAAAATTTTATACCGAATTATAATTATAATCGAGATAGCGGCATGTGGAAGTTACCAGTCTTGCAAAAAAACATCAAATTTATACAGAATAATTTTTTTTTAAATACTGTGAAAACGTATCATTTAGATTAAAAAAAAAAATTATGCAGATTACCGATTTTGCAAATAGTACCGTCAAATATTTGTATATCTTTATATACATGTACGATAAATACATGATTTGGGATTATAATCTACTACATAATAAGGAGACTTCTTACTAAATGATCTAATCTAACCTAGGCTATTAAGTACTATCTTAAAAACAAGAGGTAAATTTACTTTATTTTTGTATTAAATTTGACTGGCTTTGGGCTAGAAATACAATCCCTGTCAAAAAGTTTAACATCTTGAAAGCCGGATTTTCAGTCGACTAAGTGTAATTTCGTAATTACTCACTTCTTTCTTCCAAAATGATGTTTTCGTAAATGGTACCGTATTAAAAATACATAATATATTTATAAAAATTGCACATAGGTATATACATAATAACCCCAGAATAACTTGATATATTTAGAGAAATGATCTGCCATGTTACAAAAAAAAGTTAAATAAAGAAAAAATATTTTCAAAGTTTTACTATATTTTCCATAATCTTGCGGTATTTATCAGGTAAAAGTTAAGTATACATTAGAAAAACATCTATATAAAACATGATACAAAACACGAGACTCGTATATGGGCAATGGCGGCAAACTCTGATATCGGTGACAGGGAATTATTTATTTTTCAATTGGCGCGTGACAAATGAGAAGCGAAAATATTTTAAATGTAATATTAATCATTTTCCAATCGAATAACAGTTGGAACAGAAATATGAATTTTCTTTTCATTTGCATTATATTACAAATCATATCAAAACAATAAGAATTTTCAAAATTGACGTTTGGGTTGATAACCCGTGTTTCGCTTCCTCCATTTGGAGTCAACGATCCCATTCTTCACTTTATTCTTCTAACCCAGTCCCCTTTAACGACTTCCACAGCAGAGCACTGAAATTGCTGTCTAAATATAGATTTATAGATAACTTGTATTCAATCAACAACACGCATACACTGAGATAGTTGTATACTATACTATTTCTTAGCGTATTGGGGATAATTAATATTTTAAATAATGAACTGGGAAATGTATCGAGATGGCTAAATAAAAATAAGCTAAAATTGCATGATAATTGGACATAAGAAGACACGCAGAAAGAGCAAAATTAAAATTGATGGGAGTAATTATTCAAAATGTTACTGGTCCAAAATACTCGGGAATTATATTACATACAAAAGTAACCTTTAAGAATATCTCTTTTTTGGGAAGAATTCATTAAAAAATTTCCCATCACAATAATTGCTCCACGTTTCAACTACTGCTCGATGATTCTTTTCTTGTTGAAATTCTCCAAATTAGAGCAATGAGAATAATATACTTTGGCAAAATAGATTTTCAAAAGTAGCTAAATTGACTAACAGTGAAACAGATGCTGACATTTAACACAATGATATTTGTGCATAAAATAATTAACCACCTGTTATCAAAATACTTTTCAAGCAAAATTATAAACAGCGAGGACATTCACAGACACAACGCAAGGATGTGCAATGACATCAGATGACCAAAAAAGAATAAATCCAATACGCAAAACGGTTTACTCGGCAAAGGGATGAAATATTATAATGCGCTGCCGGAAACCATCAAAATTACACCAATTAATAAATTGAAAATAGGTTGTAGGAACCACATTAAGAGGAACGGCTGCGTAGCCTGTTTCATTCCAAACTAAATTTTGGATTTGAGGCCAAAATACTCACCTAAACCTAAAGATCTTTTTTTTATCAAAAAGTATAGTAAATATCTAGTACGGATTATAAGTAATTTATTTATTTTAGTTTTACATTGGGCCATTAAAGGAATTGATTTTTCGAGATTTTAGAGGCATCTTTAACAGTTATTTGGTGGCTAACGGTGATGGAAAAAAAAATTTTTTACCCTGTCTTCTTTGAAAATACAATGAAATATAAAATATGAAAAAATATAAAAATAAACATATGGTGGACTTTAAATTGAATTAAAAATGACAAATTTACGTTGGAACATAAATTTGCCATACATAATTTAAAATATTGACCCGAAAAAGGGTTTTTTTTTAAATGTTTCGTTTTTATATTTTTATTTACGTAATCATATTTACATATCAAATATAATAATTTAAAAAATAAAGACAGTAAACCCGAAAATAATTTTCTAAAATTATTAAAAAAAAAAAATTTCATGGCCTATATTTCATAATTTAAAACAAAAATACTTCTCATACGTACTAGATATTTACTAAACCTTTAATTAAAAAAATATATCATTCAGTTTGGACGGGTATTTTGGCCTCAAATCCAAAATTAAGTTATGTATAAAACAGGCAGCGCAGCCGTTCCTCTTAAGTTAAGCGAGATAAAGTTCAATAGTATGTAAGTCATAATTGATAATTTTTAAACTTAAATATAAGAGAATAACAAAAATAAAATGTAATTTAATTTTCAGTATTTTTTTTAAATGTGAATACCGCACAAGAGTCCCAGCTACTCCCCGCTAACCGGAACCAGTGAGATAACACAATTTAATTCATTAAAAATTACTTGCGCACGCCGGGATTCGAACCCGCCACCTCCAGATTCGTAGTCGAGGACCTAACTCCTCGACCACAGAAAACCAATCACGGTATGACCAATTATCATTCATTAGCTATCTATGGCAGATTGGGTTGACACCATCCACCCAGTTTTGCTGGAATAAAATCTTAAATAAAATAAATAAATAAAAACAGAGACTCCTCTCAAAGTATTGCTTTTCTAGAATATGTACTTATTTTTGATATTAAAGGGTTTTTATTGGGGGGAACCACTGTCTAAATTCAGCGGACAGTAAAATTGACTTAACTAGGAAAACAGCCTAAGGGGGTATTTCACCACCTCTGAGTAACTACTTAAGTAACTTTAATCAAAGGATTAACATGGCGTTAAAAACAGACATTTATTTGACGTTACTCAGCGGTGGTGAAACAGATAATATACATTAGAGGATGAGTAGTGCTAATCGACATGTTACGCAGGGGTGGTGAAATACCCCCTAACCAAAGAAAAGCTGTTTTTCCACTTAGCTCCTTAATAACTAATTTAGATCTTATGGATCTTTAATGCTAAAAATATTTATATACAATCGATCGATAGACAAATAAACATCGATACATTTTAAACTAACGGAGGAATTTCTCAAATTCATAACCTCCTGACTGAAAATTAATAGCCGAAATGGCAAAAAAACATCACCGAGTTACCAAATTCATTACATCTTTTCTAATTATTATTAATATAGACAGCGTTTAATAAAGCTTACCATACAAACAATATTACATCTTTGCAAATCTTTCACTCAAGCTGGTCGTGGTTAAATGTGGAGTGGGCGTAAAATTAATGCCGGAAATAACGGCTGTCGCTTCATTCCCGTTTGAAAACGATCGTCCCTGTATCGCAGCAATCTCCTGTTGCAAACGCGCATTCAAAGTGGGTCCATTCGTCGGGCCACCTCTTCCCCCCCTGCCCCTGATTCCCCCCCTCTGTGATCTCGCAGACTTGTTGGATTTCATCGATCTATTAGAGCGACGCGATCTGTTCGAACCCATCGATCTGACGCTGCCAGGACCACGCCGAATCTGTCCGCCTCCCAACAATGCCAAACTGTTCCTATCCAAGTAGCCTAAGTTGGGAATAGCTATACTCCCACTTTGCAGTAACGCCAGGGTGTTTGCGTCGATAATTCCGCGATTCAGACCGGCATTGCTATTTCGACGTTTCCTATTCAGTGGTCTGCGCTGATTTGCGAATTCGTTCGCTACGCTAACGGTGAGTCTCGTGGCAGCCGGACCCTTTGATCGCGATCGCGATCGTGAACGCGCCCTGGATCGCGTAAATGTCTGCGTTTGAATCAAATTTTGATTTTGTGCTAGTACGTTCGATCGAGCTCTGTTGATTTTATTCTGTACGTAGTTTAGTTTCTGAGCTTTGAGTATGAGGTCTGATCGCAAGCCGACTCGGCTGAATTTGTTTGTGGATCTCTGGTTTCTGAGGGTGTCGGTGGATATGCCTCTGGTGAGGAGGTTCTGTCTTCCTCCTCTCCCTCTTCCCCTGACTATTTGCTGAACCGTTGGGCCTCTGGAGCGTGATCGGGAGCGCGATCGCGATCTTGAGGTGGCGATGTTCTGGTTGTTTTGGAAACGTTGTCTTGATCCGGAACGGCTTGGTCTACCCTGGGCTGCAATCAAACAAATAAATAAGGTATCAAAACCACTTTCAACTAAAAGAATGTGCGTTGGACTGCATACAAAATAATGCAAGGAAAATTAATGACGTTTTCAACAAAATACATACATATCATAGAACATACAAAGTTCGGATTTTATGCATTATACAATCAAATTATTAATGTTGAAAAGAAATTTTTTAAGCGGTTTCCAACATAAACTGTTAGCACTTTTATTAGATCGACTGCAAATAAAAAGGCTTTAGGCCACGAAATAAAAACTTTACATTCAACGATAAAAATGAATATTTTACTATTCGTAAAGCTTATTTAAAATCTTGGTTTTTTCCTGAAACGATGTTAACCCTTTCATGACTAAAAACTGACAGTGATTAACCATATTTGACACTTGTAGAATTATTTAAAAAAAAGTTATTGCATTTTTTATTTGAAATGTTTCAGTTACAATGATAAATCACATACCGTATAAAAAATAATTCAACTCTTTTTAATTTAAAAAAATTTGCATATACAAACAATAAAAACATATCTGTCGCGTCGTTCTAAACTAACCCAAAAGCATCGGTCGGTCGAAGCGTTCGACACATGTGCTTATTAAAAGACCTTTTGCTTGTTAAAAGTGTCCCAAAGTAAATGATTTACAATGTTATTCTTTGAACTGTGGTGATTGTAAACAATATCGTATACGAGCTAGACAACTCAAACTCAAACTTAATGGTGAATGTGCTATTTTGGAGCCTTTAATAAGCTGCAAAGATATCGCTGTATAACCTTGAACACTGTACCACAACTGCAATCCGCAAAATTAGATTTCGTGGCTACCGAGAAAGGCGCAATAGGAAATAAAAACATTTGACGAGAAGATCTTCTGCTGTCACGGCGACCTGAGTTCTGACCTCCAGTTCACGGAGCAGATCCGGTGCATCATGCGGCCCACGGACGTGCCCGAGAAGGCTGCTCCGCGGCCTGCTGTGGTCCGACCCCGAGAAGGATACCACCGGCTGGGGCGAGAAATAGACGACACGCTGATGTGGTCTTTCCAGATCCTGAAGCCGGCCGACGAGCGCCACCTGGCGTATGGGCAAACCAACACCGAGCGTCCCGTTACGCAGCCCAGGGGCGTCACCAACAAAGACAAAGAAGATTGGAAGAAAGGATCAGTACCCCCGGCCCCCGTCCTCACCCGCCGCCCAACTTCACATAACTCCTATCATTCGTATTAGCGTCTTGCAATATATCGTAAGGAATAAATACAGATAGCTTCTATTTTTTTTTTCAATTAAACATGTATGAAAACTTAGACCAAGCCGTATTTAGTTTTGATAATTTAACTGCATCCTTTATATGGTCTATAAATAATGTATAATGATAGTGTCCAAAAAAAAAAATGTCATAGATTTAATATAGGAATAATGTAAGAATAGGAAGTAAGATTTGTAAAGCGCCCTTGAGGTGATTTTTCACAAAAACGGCGCTATAAAAATCATCCGAATATTATTATTATTTATATCTCTGAAAACTTACTTTAAAGAAAACAATTAAAAGGGTGCGGAAGTCGAAATTAATCACAAAAATCACCATTCAAAATATGAATATGGCTGACGCCTGAACGAGTGGCTAAAATCCAATGAAATAAATAGCGCGCAAAGCCATTAATACCAGCAATTGGAAAACGAAAACTGCCAATTTTGATTCACTTTAAATACAGAAGAAAAACGTCTGAAATCTACGTATTTTCAAATATACAAAAGGGTTAAATAACTATTTATAAGTATGAAATTTGAGGTTTGACTTAAAAAAAAAAACTAAAAAATATTACATATTCGTAAAAACCATTTACTTTGTGGCTTGCCATAATTATAATATAAATTCATAAATTTGTTTTGAACCACTTCAATTTAATATAATAATCTCGACCGGTTTCAGAAGTACCTTTCCCTCGTCAGGAATATATTAAAACTAAACTACGAAAATTGTGGATTGAAGCCTTTTACCTATTTGCAGTCGATATTGTTAGTACAAATTACCACTGAAGAATGTTTTGCGATTCTTTTAAAAAAAAAAAAATTGTATTTGCAAGTCGTTTGAGAATGGTAGATACTCTCAGTTATCCACAGCAGTGACCACCATGTTTAGTAACTAGATCTGAATATCCAGGCACTTTTCAACTTTCCTCTTCCGCTCTACCTTACCTTATGATTCCCATGATTCCTTCAGCCTCACAACATTCCTGTAGTATTTTTTTTACTAACCTGCCGCAGTGTTGGGCATTGTGTCTCTCCTGGAAAGCCTTCCCCGCAGCTGTCCTCTGCCCCTCACGACCCCGTTACCCCGCGGCAGTCTCGCCGCGATCCTCCCCCGCGACCGTGACCTGCTCCTACCTCTGGCGGCCTGGGTCGTGGCCTGACCCCGGCCCCCGCGACCCACTCGGCCGGCACGGCTGGCCGTCTGACCCCCGCGACCCAGTCGCCCCGCCAGAGTGGACTGCGTTCGGTTGGTGCTGTTGCTACGTCGGTTGGTGCTGTTACTTCTTCGGTTGGCGCTGCTGTTACGTCGAACGGGAGCAGGGCGGTTGGGCGTTGATCGGTTGGACACGGGTCGACCGCGGGATCCGCGGAACACGCCGCGACCTCTGCCGCGGCCTCGAGGCTTTCCGGCCTGAATGATTTCATCTGAAACGGATACAAAAATTTTAAAATAAAAACAAGCTAATGTTAACTTTTCAATTTCAAACAGGCATGACATCCAGTCGGCTGTCGCCGCATCCGAAAATTCTTCCACCTAGTATAAAGACTAACTATGAACTTCCTAGATACATAAGAAATATGATAATAAATCTGCCAGTGTGGCAATTTGGATAAGAACAGATTCACTAAGACAACATTCCGATTGGAGCACTCATTCATAAATACTATCAGTATAACAGTTTTAAGTTGTTTGCAGCCGATGACTCCCATCGGAGTTGCAGCATTGTCTTCCTAGGTGGCGGTCACCTCCACGGGCGGACCAAGCCAAATTACTTTTCTCGCATACAAAAGGTGGAATATTATTATGTCCATCTTACACAGTACAAAACTGGCAGCAAACATGTATGTTGCATGTTATCTACTTACTAGCCATTTGAACATAGATTCATATAGCTTTTAGTAAGAGGATAATAAAAACAACACCTAAAAGGTGGCACACGTCAATCTTACACAGTACAAAACTGGCAGCAAACATGTATGTTGCATGTTATCTACTTACTATCCATTTGAACATAGATTCATATAGCTTTTAGTAAGAGGATAATAATAACAACACCTAAGAGGTGGCACATGTCAATCTTACACAGTGCAAAACTGGCAGCAAACATGTATGTTGCATGTTATCTACTTACTAGCCATTTGAACATAGATTCATATAGCTTTTAGTAAGAGGATAATAATAACAACACCTAAGAGGTGGCACATGTCAATCTTACACAGTACAAAACTGGCAGCAAACATGTATGTTGCATGTTATCTACTTACTATCCATTTGAACATAGATTCATATAGCTTTTAGTAAGAGGATAATAAAAACAACACCTAAAAGGTGGCACACGTCAATCTTACATAGTACAAAGCCGGCAGAGAACGTAATTTATTTTATTTAAAGCTACTAATTCTAATTTTTTATCGATTTATTAACATACGCTAGGACCAATCTTGGCCCAATTTGGTGCCATGTTTTCCTATGGCGATGGCATATTTCAGAAACATAAACAGCCGCAAAAACTGTACAGCTAAATTTGCAGACTGTGCTTAACTGGAATTTGTAGCTAGCACCATCATTTTCCAACATCATGAGCTATGGAATTTTGAAATATCTATATAATATTTAACTGACAAAAAATAATACGCAATATTGTTTGTTACACATTTTTTAAATGTTGTACAAGAAAAAAAAACACAAAAAAAGATTGGCGAAGAGAGAAAAAATATGGGAAGTCTTTCTAGTTCTACAGTCTAAAATTTCGTTTCCCTTTGATTCTAGTTGTTCCGTATAAGGAAGCAAATGACGGTCCTCATAATACCTGTTCTATCTCTTTTTCTCTTAAGGTCAGACATGTGTTTTAGAAAGAGAGAACTCCAGATCTTACTTTACATCATATTCTGATAGTAAACCGAAAGTGTTCAAAAGTGGAATATGTAATGATACATCTAAATACGAGTAGATAAAAATTTAACTTTCCAAATGATAAGAGAGCTACAAGATACGGCTAATCTATTATTTTGTAAATGTAAACATTATTGATAGTATTGACTGCGGAAAGGCGATGACCCAACCCACGATTATCGAAATTCACAGTAGATTACGTGAGCATACAACGAAAAATGACCAAGTCAAAATACTTGTCCGTTGGCAAACTAAGACTGAAGTCCTTTTGCGTTGGCACAAACTCACAGCTTCGCAAGTCAGGACATTTTATACTTATATTAACCGCTTCATGCTTTTGAACGAGTCACGCTCACGCTCTAAATGCGTTCCAATTTCTGCTAGCCCGAGTGATGCTCGCCTGTTTCGATTCGCAGTGTTCTTAGCTAACACGAGAAACACTCGTCAAGGTTTTTTTTTGTTTTTACAGTACCTCCACACAGGAGACCCTAAAGGAAATAATTTCCCTCAAGGCCTATATCATCTTTAGGGATGCTGTGTGGAGGGTCTTTTAGAGGATAGGAAGGAGTGAACTTGGGTCTTGAAGAGACCCATGTTGTAGGATGGAGGAAACACAGAGGCCGGCAGATCATTCCACAGCCGAGCTGTTGAACACAGGAACAAGTCGTAAATCAACCCATTCTCATGTGACAAATGTCGACTGTGTGCAAATGTTCGGCACACGTTTGGCATGTCTCCCGACTATGCACCGGTGCCGAAGGGATCAATGACGCTAGTTCCTCAGAGCATCTTCCATTAAAATACCGGTAAAACAAGGACAGCATTCCCACCTGACGTCTGTGCTCCAAAGATTGCAATCAGTTTGTTAAGATCGGCGAATTTATCAAACGGACTGCGTTACCGGTTAGCGATGTATTTTACGCAGTTTGAATTTGCCTGCAGTTGAGATCGGTCGTGTTTTTGAGCTGCTTATTTCGTTTTTACTATATTGTGTTCACATGCATCGTATTATTCAAACAAAATATATTTATCATATCGTATCAATTTGAATTTTTCAAATAAGATCCCAAATGGAGAGTGATAGTGAATATGAAAATATTGATATTGAACATTCCGAAAGCAAAAACACCATGCTTTAAAATATATCACACTAAAATGAATTATTAATTTATTAAAAAATTAAATATGCTTAAATTGTTATATTTTAATTGAAAAGTGTATAAATTTTGAATAAAACATTAAAAAAAAACTGATGTTTTTTAAAACACTTTTTTATATTAAAAAAAAAACCCTAGCATAAAGCGGTTAAACAAAATACACTTTGATTAAATTACATCCTAACTTGCGGATAAAAAATGCATGATAAAAAACCTGATCTTCAATCTGCCAACAAATATTAAGGTTAAACGAAACGTTAAAAAACCCTATCTTCAATCTGCCAACAAACATTAAGGTTAAACTAAACGTGATACACACTCACAGATGGCGCTAAAATAAATCATTTTAGAACTTAATGTTTTTAAATATTAAGATGAATTGTTTGGCGGCAGGTGTACATACGAAATATGAATTGAAATAAATTTTTATTGTAAGTTTAAAGCTCAAGTTTCTTAAAGGACTTGAGCTTTAAATTTACAGTAACGATTTATTCCATTTCATATTCTGTACATGCGCCCGCCAACAAACAATTCATTTCAATATTTAAAAGCATTACGTGCTAAAAGCGTTTTTTTCTAATTAGCGCCATCTGTGATCGCATATTATGTTTCGTTTAGCCTATGTGTAAATCATTTAAAATTATGAAATTTACAGAATATCGATACCTTAGTTCAGTTGGGAACTAACTCAAAATACATCATTTTGGATTTGAAAATGTTTTCATGAAGACATCGCTCCCATTTAAAGTTATTTCGTCTACCTATAACATAACAATAGATGCAACATGTACGTAATTTATCAACCTATCATATCATAGGTGTAAATGGCTACATTTATTAAGTTCCAAACGGAAACATTTGACATGTTTCTCCATTGAACTAAGAATGTACTGATTTCATTATAATTCCACAAAGAATTATCCGACTACATAATTAGGACGAATTAGATTTATTTTTTTATTGAAATGTGAGAAGGGAGAGTTTCTTTACCATTTCTCATCATTAACTCAAAACCTAGAAATTTTAAGTTATTTCCCTATTGAACTAAGGTATCGATATGTAAACCATTCAAAGACCATCAATAAATTCGAACCCTTTACAACGCCTACATTGGAAGTAAACTGGAAAATGGAAGCACTATTATTTGGAATCAACATTACTGTAAATATAAAAAATATCGTTGAGTTTTAAAAATAAAAAAAACT
This sequence comes from Halesus radiatus, assembly GCA_022606495.2. Classification (NCBI taxonomy): domain Eukaryota; kingdom Metazoa; phylum Arthropoda; class Insecta; order Trichoptera; family Limnephilidae; genus Halesus; species Halesus radiatus. The sequence goes on from JAHDVE020007817.1 coordinate 80,720, forward strand.
AAGATTGTTATGTTTCAAATATGGTCTACATAACCATCTTACATCATATGATGTAAGATACTTCAACATTTACACTTAAAATTAGAAGGCAATTGATTGATTTAATATGTTTACATAAAAGCAGTTATCTCGATATGACATTATTACAGCAGCATTGAAATAAATGTTTTATTTATTTATATTGTTTAAGACGCCATAGCGCGTTCCACCTGATCACATTCAAAAATAATATTGCCTACTTTAACCCGCTGTCTCAAATGTGTCGACTATATAATAAGATAGAGTGCGCTAATGTAGACATTTTAGTTGATAATTTGTAACTAACGAACCATCAGGCCGTTTCTCCGCAGGGGTAGGCAGAGAGGACGGACCACCAAACAACTCGATCTTGGCATACACTTCTTGCTTCATTCACTTTCATACAATGTCTCATACATTCTCTTCTGTTATTCCGACTTCTGACATAGCCCGACTCAAGTATTTGATTGACTTGATCATGCCATGTCTTCGTCAGACGTCCCGGCTTCTTCTTCCATTCACATTCGCGTCATATATTCTCCTTACATTTGTAATTTCAGAAAGTCTTGCTATTATTTGTATTGTGTATGATTTGTGTGAGTTTATGTAATTTTATGTATTATATATCTTTTGACTGAGTATTTTAATGTTTTATGTACAATAACTGAGTTTTTGTAACTGGAAAAACCATCTGTAAAAACCCAGTATAAATAAGACTTGGCCACTTTTCGTTTGTTTGTATTTGTATTCAAAGCAGTGGAAAATGTCTACTATATCTGAAAATGTATTACCTACTGTGTGAAGTCGAGGTACCAATGAATATTTGAATGACTCAGTTCTGAAGTTATTGTTACAGTTAAACAAAATTTTAGATCGGGTAGTTATAGTTGGAATATTAAATGTAATTAAGCTGACGATATCAGGGCCGTCTATAAAACCGTTTTATATGTGAAAATGTGATTATTTTACAGTATTACTAAGCTATCAATCAACCCATGCCTCTGTCCACGGAAAATCAAAGTGGTAGATACTCTCAGTATCGCCTTGGTGAAAGATCACCATTCATAATCGAAACGTTTTGTGTGGTCAAATCCGAATAGACAGGTATTTACCAAGTTCTTCATCTCCTTCCCCTCCACACTACTTTCAGTCTCACAACATTCATCAGATTGGGGATGCTATACGTTATTCAAGAGTCCCCAACTGTCCGGAGCCAGTGGAACTATGGCATCCCCAATTGGGAAGTTGTGAGGCTGAAGGGAGTTAGGAAAGTGGGAGATTTTTTTTATTCGGATCTGATCACCAAACAGGGCTAAAGCTATTTCAAGGAATGTTTCGATTTGGAATGGTCTAACTATAAGTAAATTGAGACAAATAAAATAAATATGATTTATTATGTTTATGACAATGACGTTTTTTGGGTCTATTTACTTAATTTAATTTAAAAGGTTAATCAGAAAGCGAAATACACCAACTGTCAAAATAATTGATAAACAATAATTAGTGAGGTTTAAAAATGTACATAATTCATAAAATATTGTATACACGCCAAACTTTCATAGCATTGATTCGTTATAAGTATGTCTTTCTTTGCGTGGGCAAAGTGAGAGTTGGAGAAGGCATGGTGAGAAGATTCCAAAAATAGGTTTGAACACGAAACGTTTGATTCATAAAATAATAATAATAAAAAATCAACAACTTACCTAGCGACATGTTGACTTTATTCTGCGCCATATTTAACTGTGTTTGCGAGCTGAATTATGTAAAAACCATGGGACATTTATTGATGCAAGCGCCGCACGAATAAACAAACTCTCGCAAATTGGAAAATAAAATTACACACGACACACGAACGACAGAAGAACGAGAATGTATTTGACAAATGACAAGATAATAGTGTTGTCATTTGAGGACAGAAAGTGATTGGTTCGTTTTATTGTCGGTAGGCGGCTGGCATTTTGGAGGAGGATATAGGGGTATGGAAGGTATAGGCGTACCGCTGATGTTTTACGAATGAAAATTCCACATAAACCAAAAACCCTACTAAACATTGTGAAAACGATCTCACAGAAATACGTCATAAGAAAAAAAGAAGAAGTTAACAATCTTATGATATTATTATCTAACGCGTTATCAGATTATTCCCCCCTTATAACGCCGAGCTCTAGCGATCTTACTTCCATAGTGTGCCGAGAACAAATTTGCGCGTGGCCCACCTTAGTCTATTTTATAGTTTACTTGTTTTCGCAAAATTATGTTTTTGTAAATTGTATCGTCTTACCAGATAATGTGTTTATATATGTAAAAAATATATACTTCTGTCCTAGTAGTTTCCCCAGAATATGTACTGATTTTCAGAGTTATGATTTTTCAACATTGCCGATCGGACACGCTAGCGTTCAACGGATACACATTTTGCGTATCCGATGGGTATTTTGGCGTACTAAATCTAAATGTTGGTTTGCACTTAGATTTCTTCGAATCGTTCGAGTGAAAATTAAAACGCAAATCTAAGTGGTATTGGGTTCCTTTACGTACCAAAAAAATTATCAATTTATATTCGCCCACAGATTAGAAGTTGATTAAGAAATTATTCGAAAGTGGAAAGCTATTGGGTTTGTCGTTAATGCAAGAAGAGCGTGCATATAGAATAATTATTCCAGATTTTTTTCTAGAAAAATGATCGAAAATAAAAAATTTATGCTGATATAGAAAAAACATTTGATATGCCTACAGGCTGAAAGATAAATATGAACATTGGCAAGAAAAACCACGACTAACTAACTAACTAACTAACCATCACGCCGTTTCCCCGCAGGGGTAGGCAGAGAGGACGGACCGCCAAACAACTCGATCTTGGCATACACTTCTTGCTTCATTCACTTTCATACAACGCCTCATACATTCTCTTCTGTTGTTCCGACTTCTGACATGGCCCGACTCGAGCATTTGATTCACTTGATCGTGCCATGTCTTCCTCGGGCGTCCCCGGGCTCTAAAACCACGAAATTCTTTTATTCTGCCTTCCATCTCCTACATTTATAATAAATTGACATTTTCTACATCACCGTTTTATTGGAAATTCATCTCAAAGGTGTTGATTACTGTCTCCGAAATTAATTTGGTTGCCTTTCATTTGATTAATAAAAATATTTTTACAGAATATCTGTTTCACAGCAAATACTTAACTGTTTAGTAGAGATAGGTAGCAGTGGAATATTTGAGAATTCAAATATATGGCTGGATCTAACTAGTTGGTGCTGTATTTGTTGTAAAACAAAAACCACATTTTTATGTTGAAAAATAACACTGTAATTAATATTATTGTTGAAATGGATATTTTCCTTTATTAATGTGTTTTCAGTAATCTGAACTAAGAGTACTTAATTTTTTTGAAACATCGTAATTGTTATTTTGTATCTTCATATTTCCACAAAAATAATAAATAAGTACTAAAAAAAACCCTTACGCATACTTCCAGGTAATAAATGTGAGTCATTAAATGTTTTACTTAAATTGGAGTCCTAAGTATCTTTTAATGGGCCGTGCACAGCTATCTCTTTTACCCATATGTGGTTTTAAGAAAGAGACAACATCATACGGTTACTCTAATGACTTACGATAAAGTAGCAAAAGCCGAATACTTCTAAGGCTTCTCACTTCTGATTCGATATTCGATGCCATTCAACCAGCGACATCGCAACTAAACGGTCACGTTATAATTAAAAAATAAAAACATCTTAACAGCAGTGTTTTCTCAAGATTAGTGAACTGTGGAAAAACATATTTAAAAGTAAATTCACTTTAAAAATTTACAAGTGTGTTGTTTGTTTTGTGTTTCGAAAATTCAGCGCTGGAATCCATTGTTATGGTTTGTACATTGTAATTAAAAAGTAATGTTTTAATGTTCATTTTTGTCTTGTTTTCATTCCGTCATTTTTTTTAGTTAATTTAGATATTATGAACATAACATGACAATCACGAACAGTTATATTTAAGAACCACAGGAAAGCAATCCTGCCGTACTTACTAACATACTTCCATGTCGTTTTTTTTGTCTAGTTTTTTTTTAATAACTTTATTTCACTTTTAAAAAGTGTGCCGATTTATCACTGCGCCAAATTGTAATGAAACCGAAATTTTATCGTTGTCGATTTACTTGAATTCTGTGACAATATGAAGTTTATATTACCAATATAATAGGTTTACCGACAAGTTAGAAATAAGTCATGTATTATAAGTATTTAGAAAGACATTGTATTTATTGGTTTTTTCTTTCTGGTGTTTTCTAATACGTAAATAATATTTATTTTATAAATTAGTAGCCACTATCCTTACTCTACCCTCGTTTTCGAATGTACGCAACTTTTTAGTCGTGGCAATCATTATCCGGATTATTCCAGTTTCTAGTATGGCAGCACTGTGTTGAATAAATGGCGCCTGCCAATTGTTTTGTTGTGTACTGAAAAATGGTAAATATTTCTGATATTACTGAAAAACCTGTGTCAACATTTGCTTTACCTGCATCTGCAACGTGTGTGCTAAATAAGTCCATTAGTTATACACGACTCGATGCATATTTTTCCAACAATACGGACCATTAAACCTGGTCACTATTTGTGCGTGATGAAACGCACGGTTTTTTAGTTTAATGACAGCTGTATTTAATACTATTTTTTTAACCGAAAATCGCAACATGCATAGCCTTAGAATGTTCGTACGTGAAAATAACGTCTTTTTAAAATCTAAAATGGTTCATTGTTTTCACATTCTTCTAAGATATTTTCCTTTATCGTAAAATGAAATACTACACAATGGGACTATGCGAAGCTACATTCAATTCACATGCATTCGCGGGGTCAACATAGTTCAGCGGAGCCACCTATCATATCGGACATGAACTACCGACCATCCCGTACAAAAACGCATGCAATAATTTTTTTGATGATAATCTTATAAAAAAAATTGCTTTGTTATTATCATAGTTATATACTCTGCCGACAGAGGCGCTGCCTATTTCAATGTTGTCACTTTCGTGGAAAGCTTCCTATTTTCCTCATCTTTCGTGTTCGGTTAAAATACAGTTTTGCTTATTTGAAATTAACATTTATCTGAGTCATAATAACCTTCCCTCCAGTTAGTCATAGGAAAAACGTAATTACAAGATTCTAAAAAGTAGTACACGTGGTTTACTATTCGTTATCTCTTATTTTTGATTAATAATTATCAGTGATGTGCCAACATTTTTTTGTTTAGTGCTATTGTGTATTGTTTACTTTAACAATATTCATTATTAACAATTCTCAGAAACTTCTGTTTAAGTCCAACGTTAGTGTGTGTGCAATCTCTATCACAACTTCAGTCGGGGGTAATGTTTAAACACTGTATGATAACATTTTTAATTTGGAATGACATCAATTTCTCACAACAGTACTTTTGGGAATGAAAACTGCAATTACAATTAATATAATTTCTTAGTATGAATCCTGAAACAGAGTTTTGGGTTCTACAGTAACCTTCTCACAAATAATTTCTTAAAATCTACCGGGAGAATAGAATGTTTGAAGTAGTAGAAAAACCGCAGAATATTGTAAATGTTCATAACAAATCATCTTGAGCGTCAATTTTACATACAGTCGGTAATACATTCTCATAGGTGGTTGACATATTTAACAGTACGGAATCACAATAAATACTAATGTAAAAATTTACTACTTCATCACTCACTCTTACTGTTTGTATGAGCTAATAATTTACTACTGTATCACTGCAATATTATGTGCGCTAATAATATATGTAATAGTCCATTTGGGCACATATAATAAAATAAATAATGACTGCGATAGTAGCTGCATTTGCTTCTGTCATTTGAATTCTCCATACCAAATGAATGAATTATTTTTGTATTTTTCAGGCTTCCTCAGTTGGTCGTGGTCGAGGCTACGGTGGTAGAAACAAAGAACTCCGCAGGCCGGGACAAGTCACCGAATCCGACACCCCGACCACTGTCTCCCAGAGACTGGTCCAAGTCGCCGGTACCGCCAATTCCCAGAGCTCCAGTGCCAATCAATCCGACCCCCGTCCATCCAAAAATCAAAAACCCACGAATTCGGCCGGTCAAAATCCCTCCCAAAGTTCTTCGGTCCGTCAAAAACCTTCGCAAAGTTCATCGGGCAGTCAGAATGCTAGCGCTAATTTAGCAGGCGGTCAGCAGAAAGCGTCGCCTCCTCATCTCCCCCCGCAGCAGTATACGCAGAAGTCGGCGAACATGGCGCAGACTACTTACCCGTCGAACGTCCACGTTCTGAACAAACCGAATGATCCGTCGACCGGGCAATCGAACTCCAGGAAAGTTTCACAGGAGGAGAGGAACTTCTGCGGCACTGGCAGTCTGTCTGATGAAAATAGCCAGTCGGTTCTGTACATTGATGAGAGATTTGCGTTTTTGATAAAACAGGTTTGTTATAATTAAATAATTATTAATATTGTGTCTAACCCTAGGATATGTATAGAATCCAATTGTATGTGGTGCCAATGTCTCTCCTCGATGGGAAGAAGGCTCAGACACCCGGGAGCAACGCTGTGGAACCAGGAGACATGGTTGAATACCCAATAGCTCCATCCTGACTGATAGACAAGTGCGAGCAATAGTTAACATTAATGCAAAGGCCAGAAATATTATTATGGTCACAATTGATATGCTTTGCCCTTTTGACTGCTAGATAAATTATTTGTGGGTGTAGAACTGCCTCGAACGCTAGGAGCGCAGTCTGGACAGGGCTAATAACAGTCCTGGGACCTTAACATGAAGACCAATATCAACATAATAAATGTATATTACATTCTTGATGTACTTTTATTTATTCACTACTGTCGCTAGATGGCGGTGCTCCGCAACTCAAAAACGAGAAATCTTTCTCTATTGATTTGGGCATTTTTTGTAAAATAAATTTATACTTTTTTGTAATCAGTTATTATATATGTACTATTAAATATTCTATATATGTCTATATTAAATAAATAAAAATTATCAACAGTGTTGGTTATTAGTCAACGTGAGCTAGCAAGACAATTACATTTGTCAGTTGTGTGTTAGTTTGCCGAGCCTGTTCGTTCCCTAGACAAACTTGTATGCATTTCAATGGACTATGCTACTATCAACGGAGTAAGGTGAAATGTTGGAGATAGCACAATGAGCCTGTAGTCTGAGTGCCTACGGAGGTAAGCAGACTGACTGAACAGCAGAGGCATACTTGAAGTTTTTTTTTTTTTTTTTTCCTATTTTCTAACACAACTTTGTGCTTGAATACACTCTTTGTATATGTATTTTTTTAATAATTAATTTTTTTTCCCCCAGGTGAGCATGCTATCAAACCAGGATGATGGTATCATGACCAACCAGAAGTTGCAACACATAGATAGCATCCTCACAAAAACATGCACACAACCACAAATGCTGAGGTAAATAACTTCCTTTTGTTCCGCCGGATCATTTTTAACCTTATCTTTTTTAAATCCCTTTAAAAAAGATAAGGTTAAAAAGCTGTAAACTCTGAAATGTGCACAAGAAAAACATTGGTCATTTTTAATTATTCATATGTAGTTCAAAAAGAAAACAAAACACGCAGTTAGTAATTTTCAGATTGTCAATGTTTTCTGGTGATAATCTTACTTGAAATTCAATAGACACCGAATGGCGTCTAAAGTAAAACTTTTTAATGATTAATTAACTAAAATTACATATACCACTTCTTGTGGATACACTGTTTTACATACTGAAATGCATTAAATTATTTTATGAAAAACAAAAACATCTTTGCTTATATCTTGAACTATGTTGACAGTCCGTCAAGCCTTTCGATCGGTTAGCAGAGGTTATTCCTAGCAAATGGGCCCCCTAACTTTTGTGTATCGATTGGCATAAGTTACGCTAGGCAGTTTTGGGCACGGTGAAATTGTGCGTGTGGATGTGGCTAGACCTAATTATTATTATAGGAACTGTTGCTCAATTAGTTGGCTGTTTGTGCTCTTTCCGAATGTATATGCATACATAGTAAATCATTATTTTAATTTGCTTTTTATAACTCGTCACCTTTTTACTCAATTCGTTTCATCTTAAGCTTTATCATAACCCTGTATGTTAATTGCAGACAAGCCCTGGACGCCATATCCTCAGCGGCCATCCTGGACTCGCGCATGTCCACCCGCATCTCGTTACTCTGCTGCAGCGTGTGGTTCTCCCGCTCGCAGCTCCTGGGACAACGCTTGCATCACCTCTTCATCGAGTCCATGACGGATAAGATCGACGGTGAGTTTCTTTGATTCCTCATATTGATCAAAATGGCAGATATTCTCATTATGCATAATCATGGATAATTGAAACAACGGAGATAGGCCATGAACCATTATCAGTGTGAAACCGCGCGCACGATGTATGTCTCTCATATTACTGCAAATCGCATTTACGCACAGCGGTGCCCCCCTTTGTTTCTACCTATACACCAAATGCACAACTTTCATTGTTTCCACCGCTTTGATGGTCTATGGAGTTTGCTGGTAGAGAACACCTCTAAGAAATAATTTATTTTTATTTGTGTATATATATATATATATATGGGGCTTTAACATTACAGTGGAGTATATCCTATTAACTAACAGTGTGAACATAAGTATAAAATAACAGTGGAAGAGAGAGAAAATACATTTAAAAATGGACGAGCTAAGAGTGAGGAACTTACTAGAAAAAAAAGAAAAGATTAAACTAGAAATTTGTATATTACGTAGGTATATACCTACCTGCAAATAACGTTAGTTAAAAAAACAAAATGAATAACAAAGGTGATAAGTAAAGATAAAGTAGATGATTGACTGTTGGATTATTATACAAACAAATAAAATAAAATATTAAAAAAGAAAAGAAATATTTCGTAGACCAACTAAAATTAGTTTTTAGAAGTCAGTTCAAATATTAAAACATTACTAGGACTAGGGACTGATCGTATATTTAAACTTACAATCTTTAGTATTAGCATGTCGTTACCTAACTATAACATAACATAATAATTATTATTATTTAGTATTAGTAATTGGTCCAAATAATACTAAACAGTTGTACGTGCAGCGAGTTACGTACTACTTGCAGTACTATTTTATTGTTTTTCATTGACAAAATGAGTTACATACGTAATATGTATGTACGAGCAATAATATAATTTTTATCTTGACAAAAATTTGGTATAAATTTGAATACCGAATGAGTATGATTATTGTCACAATTAATATTCAAATGTACTCGAGTAACTCAAAGATACGATAATATGAATTAACAATGTTTTTTCTACCTTTTCAGGACTAGAGATTTCATTGGAAGGAGCGGACCAATATCTGGTCAATGCGGCCACCTTATTAGCCGACGTTTACACAGGTAAATACAACTTCATCACTGTCACTGTGCTCGTATTCTATGACTGTTTATGATGGGTTGGTTGCCTTTCTACACACCGCACTTGGCAAATAGTTTAGGTATAAAAATAATACAATTGGACAGCTGCTATACAATACAATTGTAATTCTTATAACGCCACTGTTCTTGGAACACCCTGTTGTATAATTGAAGATAACAGTAAATTACTTCATTATAATATATTTACTGTCTTCGAAGGATCCTTCATGTGCAAGGTATTTTAAAATGACGTTATGTAACATTTAGTAGAGTGAAAGTATCTTACCGAGGTATCAGAAAAACCCTTTTGTTATATGGAAAAATCTAATGATATTTCAATTTCCTATTGGGCCGTTTTATTATTTCTGTTTTCAAGGTACCGAAAAAAGAACTTTTTATGTAAAGATCGTATGTGCGGGTTTTACTGTACTTTTTATTGTGAGTATCGCACAACTGCCTGTATTCAGTGGGACTATGGCATTCCCAATTTGGGGAATGTGAGAAGGAAATAGGAATCACTTGATAATCTCAATAAAAATAAAATAGTTCATCTAAATTCTATCTTCTATTATATAAAGAGTGTCCCGGGCGGGGGTTTGTTTGTTTTGCATACAAATCTACAGTGTTAATTCGAACTTGATGAAATTTTGCACACTTGACCTTCGAAACAAGAGGAAGGTCACTGTCTACATGAAATAAAATAAAAGCCACCCTCCATCCCCTTTTCCCACCCCTTAGAACAGAATTTTGGTACTTCTAGATGAAATTTTGCACATTTGACCAAATAAGGGGAAAATTACTAGGTAGGGGTAAGGGTAAAAACCATCCATAACCCCAGGCAACACCGGGTACTTTTATCCTCTAACACAATTTCTATGTATTTTTGTTGCAGAATCCAAGATTCTTGGATCTGAGGAGCTGGTGACCCTGGCCAGGCTGATAGTGCAGGTCAGCATCGAGCTGTTGGAGTGTAACACCCAACTAGCCCTTCGCACACTCAATGTCCAGGTAAGAGTACTTCTTTAAAAATTAAGCAATTGATCCGACATTATTTTGTTTGGACTTACAGTAAGAATTAACATTAATTACTTTTAGAGATTAGTATTATGTTGCGAATTTGAGAGATGAGCTGGGAATGAATTTTGCAAATGAGGATTTGATATCTTTCCTCTGCCGTGATGTTTATTCGTATGACTCTCTCATTGGTAGAGATTGGATCCATGTACAGACTTGGCCTAGAATAGCCAAGTCTGTAGATGGATCCAATCTGCCCCCCTTTGATTGTCTGCATGCATTCAGTGTAACACAGATTGGTCATTAAGTAAACATTTGTTTGCTTATACATACAACTAGCTCCTTCAGATGTATCTTGTGCATCATTTGTGACTTATAATTACTTGGTCATACTTACAGTTTAATTTTGTTTATTCCAGCTGATGCAACACGGAAGGAAACTCTACCACTGCGTGCCTGACAAACTGGAGACTCTCTCCATTAGCGCCCGCAAGCTGCTCATCTCCCGCCAGCCCCCTGCACCCAACTGCAAGATCTGGCTCATGCTGCTCTCCGACCAGTGCCTCTACAAGTTGGAGCCCTTACCCAAATACCTGCAAGACTTCTACGCTAGACACCTCGATGACTCTACTTCATCTAATGACCAGCCGGACCTCCAGAAAGATCGTCTTCTTCAAGTCAAGCAGAAAGAAATAGCCAAACAAGAGGCTTTGAATAAAACTGGAGATGCTAGAAATAAAGACAATCGGACTAGGAAGTCAGATTCAAGCGACCGCTGGTCTACTCACAGCAACGGAGATAGGAATGTTGATCAAGAATATTCCAAGCTCAAAGACGATGTTTTCGAAGAAAAGAACCCTCTCGATTCTTCGTACGATAGCTCGGGTGTGTCAGACTCTAATTTCTCCGATAATAACGAGTACTGTAGCGTTAACGGTAGCACTGTAAACTCTTCATTCAATTCGGAAAGAAAACCTCGTCCCATCTTGGGCGCCGGTTCCCGGATGGTTCAAAACAGCAATGTTAAAAGTGACTTTGAATTCAACGAACCCCCTCCCGGAATCTTGGGTGTCAACGATTCGGAAGATCTGATCCCCAAGTTCTGCCCCAGTGTCCCACCCCCCAACTTTGTGCCCAGAGTGAAACAAGCCACATCCGCCAGCCAGGACAATACGGATTTCTGGAATAAACCTCCTCCTCCTATCAACACTGGATCCAAGTTGGAGAATATGGCTCCTAAGATGCCTGCCTCAGGATTGGCGGGAAGACTAGATCTCAATTCTTGGAGGCAGCAAGCCAACGGAGTCAATGAAGAAGAACAATTCAGTAACCAGCCTACTTACAATCAACATAGACAAAGAAAAGACTCGTTTGAAAATCAAGCTAATTTCTATGCAAGTAGCAATGAAAAGCAGCCAGAATACTATGCAGATGAATCAAAAGATCCTTCGGCTCATTTCCATTACGGAGGCGCCACAAATACAGCAGGATTACTTGAAAAGGTCAAAACTGCTTCCAATTACGGTAAACAGAGTCGTAATGATTACGATGCCGGTGATCTGGAATGGAAGCAAGGCTGGAACGAGGAGACCGCAGCTGATTACGAGAGCGAGTCCAACTTGGACAACTCAAAAGAGTCTGAAAAGCGACTTGGAAGAAGTAATAGCGACTTGAAAGATAAAAGGAATCCATCTTCCAGAATGAATAATTACGAGCCTCACAATGAATTCGCAACCTACAGAAATAACGCAGAGGATGAAGAAAACTACGATCATCAAGAAGAAAGTTTCAAGAAGCTTCAGATAGAGACGGGAACATTGATGTGGAGTAAAAATGTACCCGACGTGGAAGAAAGTGGTGATAAGTCCAGTGAGTTTGATAGGAACGGAGACAAGGGTCAGAGGAAATCTGGCTCAGGGAGACATCAGCAAAAGAGCGAGAAAGACAGGAGAAGCTCCGACACAAGACAAGACCGCAACTTCAACAGAGAACGTAAAGAGAATGACGAGAAAGACTCTAACTGGCGCCGAAGAGATTCCGACGAATCCAAAAACACCCGGAACTCTGAATCTAAACAAGATTCGGGAAAATGGAGCAATAAATCAAAGGATGAAGTGGTCGATGATTGGAACGAAGACGGGAATGAAAGGTCGGGATCCATTTCCGGATCAACCACGGGCCTTCGGCGGGATCAGAGGGGATCCGGACGGGTCAAACGGGATCCCATGGAATCCTCTAGATCCGCTAGCTATTGGACTCACGATGATAGGTGCGATCGTGATTACGACGGGTGATACTAAATTAAATCTTTAACTTTAATCGAGTGGTTATAATGATACCTTTCTGAACCTAATATAACGTGATGTTTAATGAAATGTGATGTTAAACTGAAGTCATTTTATGAACTTTGAATTCTTGATTTTAAATTGACAAACAATCTCTTAGGTAGTGGCTTGAACTATAAATGGCCCATTAAAAGAAAAATTTAATCTTTAACAACTGAAGGTTGTGTATTGGTCAAAGTGTCATATATTTATTATATATGCAATTTACAGGTTGACAACATAACCCCAACAGTATTTCATTACAAAAATATAATCATTGTGCGTTACTAAGTTATGTAAGAATGCCTCTTTTCATTATAATATATGATAGGTTCTCGAAATTAAGTAAATAATTTAACTTCATGCCGATTGCTAAATGGCTAAGCAGAGAGGTTTAGCGCCACAATGTTTATCCTTGTGCTCTTTGATTTACTTTTTGTATATCTGGTATAATTATATAATGTTGTAATGAACAAAAGCGATGATGTTTCATTCTATACATTGGTTAGTTGTTTTCTTGTTTATAATATAGCTATAATGTAACTGTTTTTTTACATGAATTATGTTTGTATCACAGATGAAATTGACAATGCTCACTTGTCAAAATCAAAGTGGACACTTTTAAATGTACATATATTATTTGAAAATATTGCATTGTGTGCTTAATTGAGTGAATAATTTAGATTTTTCTACATCATTAATTCATCGGAATGTTTAAGACATTATTAGAAATATTATGTTCTATATAATGCGATATATTTTTTTTAGAAATTAGAAATCTTAGTTTGTGAAAATAGATTTGTTCCAAGGTGTAGAATAATATGGCGATTTTAGTAATTGTACCATCAATGAATAAAATTTTTTGTAACCTCAATTCATTCAGTTTTGTTCAGTTCTTATACATTTAACCTTATCTACGCGACTGTCGCATATGTGATCCATCGGCGGCTATCCCCATACGCGTGTGTGATTCACAAAGTTTCGCTAAAACACATAAATTGTGTCAAAACATGCCACGTGATGGGATATACTGCATTGAAAAAGCATTTTAAAGGTTAAAAACAAAAAATTATGCATATCGCCACCTTAATTAGTAAATTACGCGTATTTTGGCAGCTTGAACTGTCAAGAAACAAAAAACTGTTTATTTTTTAAACTAGTTTGAATTATAAATTTTGAGTAACGCTTTGGAACTATTTCACGTACATAATAAGTACATATAACATTTTTGTTTTGTTATAAGATAAAAAAGTTATATGTAGTACAATTTTAAACCCGTGATGGCATCTCATCTGGATCCCACCCACTCGTCGTTAGTTTAATTCCTCGGCTGGCTTAGTCCTCCATCATTGCACAAGCCACATCTTCTGTTTATTATGATGGTAGTAGGAAATTTTCAAATATTGTCAGGCTATTCATATTCACCGGGACTGTTAGTCTTTTAAAAAAAAAAACTGTTTTTAGCATGAAATATTCTAATGGTGGCGATTGACTTGAGCATTCGTTCGTTGTGAATTTTGGATGAATACTTATATGAATTAAATAAAACAAACGCCTGATGAAGCTTGAGATAATCGAAACCGGTTGGTGTTAATTTAAAAATAAATTAGTGATTTAAAACAAAGTCTTTGCTTTAATTAATAAATATGTCAAACCACATAGTAATGGCTTTCTATGAAAATACTTGTATGAATTGTTTATACACCAATAGACAGACTCACGCGCGACATGTGACGAATATTACGAAGTGATTCGCTAAACAATCGACTTTAGGTCGGTGCTCGCTTGCAAGCGGCTCGGCTCGCTGTATTGAATGGCGAATATTCTTGTTGGAACATGTTCACAACGAGCAAATGCTCAAGTCAGTCACCATTAGATTCAATCGAAGATCAAAATATGATGCGCAAATATATAAATCGAAAGTAAAGATAACATAAATATTTTTTCTATCGAAAATTATTTTTAAATGTCTTATTTATTAATTTTATTTTCTTTTTCATTTTATTTATTTTTGTTTCTTTTATTTGATACGATTTTTTTTTGCTAACTATCAAACAGCTATTATTAGGTTTTCATAGTAATATGTATTTAAAAAATGCTAAAAGGTGACATTCAAATCTCAATTTGTGAAAAAGGTGAATTTCTGTAAATTACTAATTAAGGTGACATTTTATCTCATTTCATGTACCTCGATAGATGAATTAATTTTTAAAATAAAACTTGTATAGACTAATTAAGTCCTTAAATTAATTGCGGCCATGAGGCTTATGGAAAAAAAAGATTATTTGTTTACTTTCAACGTGCCTACAATAACTAATAGAAAATATCTAACATTCTAGTTTATGTAGCAATAAGGTTCATATGGTATATCATTCTGAATGGCTTTAAAGAGAAAAAAAACATTGTTTTGTTATAGTCAAAAACAAAAATTGTGTTGTCTGTATATTTCACGGAGTACAATTTTTTTTTTTTTTTAATATGTATTTCTAGTGACATAATTAGCATGTTTAATGCTAAAGGGACATAAACCAATTTAAAATCGCATAGTAAAATTTTAATTTTTAAATTTATTTATAGAGATTTAAAAAATCATGATTGTATTTGGTGAAATAAATTTTTGTGATTTTGTTTCATTATTGATGGACCCCGTGAACAGCAAAAGTAACTCATTATGTATATGTAAATAGTTTGTGGATGTTTTTATGATGGGAGCTTCGTTCAATTTATTGTGAAATTATTTAAAGCACAGTTTTGTGTTTTTTTTTTTTTTTCCATAATAGTACAGTATGTAATTAAAAATTTACTGAGAATCTAGCGACCTAATTTGGGTGTAATTCTTAATGTTTTTAAAGCTCTTTTTAAAATGAAATAAACCTTTCATGTGATATAATTATATGTTTTTGTTGTTGTGAATTTTGTCAATTAATTGCCAAACCCCAAAACGAAAGTAGTGCATCGCCTCATTTTGGAGGTTTTGTTTTGAAGTGGCAGTTCTCTAGGTCGTCATTTGGCGACATTTATGCTTTTCAACCTAGGCCCGGTTCCAATGAGATTTGATACCTGTGCTACATGCCTGGTATTGTCCCGCCTGCGTGGAGATTGTGACATACCTTATGCGAAATGAGCTCGTCTATTCTTTGGTTTGTGTGTTACACACTGAATAAATAAACTGATTGAAAAATGATCTATGCCAATTCATAAGATTTGCATAAAATCTTTCAACTCCTAGGCCCCTGACAGGCAGAAGAAATCCATTATCTGATCAAAGAGTTTCAATACAGTCCTCTCGCAGTGATCCGCCGCTCGATTATCCGACAACTAATCCACTATAATCCACCGTTATTTTTATTAGTTGAAATCACAAAATCAAGCTCTATATAAGTTGTTCAAAAGATTGGTATTCACTTTGCGGCGTCATTATTAATACATGAATTAAAAATTACTTTGTAATCACCACTTTATTAATATACACATATTTGATATGTGTATAAAGTGGTGAACACAAAGTAATTTTTAATTCACTTATCAAGCTCTATAATTCACCGGTATTTGTATATCACAAACTCAGTAGTCCGCCGCGTGCCTCGACCCGAGCACCGAGTTTTGTACCCAAGTTATGTTATTCTTATACACTCAGTTTTCATACTATCTATACCAATTTTAAACAAGTTTTCGCGGCCAATTATCGTTACGGCCGGGCCTCATAATTAAGAAATTTGTAAAAATACGACATTTTCGTGTAAATTGTAATTCCACGGCCGATCACCGTCGTAATGAAAACACTTTTTACGAAGTACCTGTTTTAATATTTTGCATATTTTGTATGTATGCACTATAATCCGCCACTTTCACTAATTGGACACTAGCCCAGCTTTTAGGGAGACGGCTTAGCAGTGGCGTGCATTGCTCTATGTCCATACTTTTTCAAGTTTGAATATGAATTGTGCATTGATTATTTGAAAATGCCCATTTTATTATCATCTTCCGCTGATTGTTGTAGCCAACTGAATAAATGAAAGTACACGATCTTTACCAAATTCATAGAAAAAATACATTTAGGTCAGAAAATGGAGAATTTAAAAAAATATATGTGGTTCATTTTCTTAGGGCAGGCTCAGTTTTTATGAACTGCACGCCACTGCGGTTTAATGAGAAAGCACTGTGTTTGAAAATGTTTGGTCAATTTCACTTTAAGTAAGATACAATTGACCTTACTTCCGGCATACTGACAAGTTGACAACATATTTCTATCGGTTTATCTTTTCACTGGTGTTATGCTATGTATATATTTTGGGTGCTCAAATGCGTCATTCACTGGCGAGTATTGAGGATACTCCCAGATACTTATATTTATGTAGTTATTGTTAAAATTTATGATTAAAAAACCATAATTATTATTATTTTTTTAATCTTATGTTCATCACATAATATATTGTAATACATAAATGAATTTTAGTTTTGTCAAAAATCCACAGATGTAGTTATCTCGATGAATTATTGCATAATATTTAACTTCTTTTTAACGCATTCTCATGTTTGTCCAACCGTTGTTGCGTTGGGCTAGAATTAGTGCAAATCGAGTTCAAATACCAGTGCGGGTACTGACTAACTCTTAATGTGGTAAAAATCTATAATCTAAAGCTTTATAGCTTATTTTATAAAAAAATAAATTTCTACCGACTATCACAATATGTATTGACTTTATTCATTAGATTTATTCTACAATAAGAGCATCTTGAGTGATTTATATTTAATTTAGTAATTAAATAACATTTTTAATAAAATTCACATTAATTTAGATGATAAATTATAACTGTATGGTTTGGAACTAATTTTATATGTCTGTATATATTTGTCCTAACATTAGTCCTCTAATTTAAGCTCCTTCTAAGTTATGATTATAATGTACCTAATTTTATTTATGAATAACTTAACATCATCCTGAATTTATTGTATTACACTGGTATAAGTAAGCTAAGAGGTTCTCATGGCAAAGGAATAATTATAAACAATCTCGATTTAAGAAAGACAATGCTGAATAAATTGTGAACGGTTGAATTTATAATAAAATTTGCATTGGAATAATGCTGAAACAAATGTTTTTTAATGTTTTATTATTGATATACATAATAATATCTTTTTTTATGTTTGTTTTTACGTATGTGTTTTTAACCTTTACATAACTGAAGATAAAATTTTTACGTACATTCCGAAGGGGGGTCACTAGACTCCCCCATAAAATCGCGAAGCGACCGTGACTCTTAATGTTCCTTTTGCCCTTTCCGGTAACACTCGGATATTAGTTACTACCGTTTTAACCGGACATCGCCCATCTTTGGCCAGCAGTCAATCATTAAATAATGCAGAATGGTAAAAGAGATACTACGAAAGCAAGCGTGACTCTAATTACCTAGCCATCATGCCATTTCTTCGCAGGCGTAGACAGTGAGGACACAGCGCCAAATAACTCGGTCTTGGCACACACTTCTTGCTTCATTCACATTCATACATTATCTCATACATACTCTTCTGTTATTCTGACTCTTGACATGGCCCGACTCAAGTATTTGGTTTACTTGATTGTCTCATGTTTTCCTCGGGCATCCCCGGCTTCATCAATTTGCATTTCAGTCATATATTCTCCTTTTACTCCTTAATGCATCCGCTCTACATGTTCAAACCATCTAAGCGTCTCTTTCTTAATCTTGCTAATTACTCTCACATCAGCCTTGCATTCTTCGTGAATCTTAACATTTTTCACACGGTCATCACACATACGCCTCAGGGATCTCATAAAAAATATTATTGTAGCCCTTTCCATTATGATGCACCCTTTACGACCGCACTCGTAATGAGAATTCTTTTATTAAAATAGCTGGGATACGAATAGGGAAGTTGCACATCGTGCCTAAATTATAGATTATGTGATGTAAAAAACAACTTACATATCGTGCAAAACTCTCGTTTGGGGTTACCCCATTCAGAGCGGGAGTGTTAAAAATATTTGAACCTATGCTAGTTAATGGATTATACAGAATTAAAAATAAGCATGAACTGGAAAATCTAATTGAACACGAGTTGGTTGAAAGAATGCCAGATGATTGGACATGAAAAAATTATGACTGGGTGCCCCATCGGAAGCGATCCAGAGGCAGGAGACTGAGGAAGAGATGGATAGACTGTGTGGAAGAGGGTTGGAGTAGGACGGGAAGGGTGAGGGGCCGCAGCCAGTGGAGAGTATTTCTGTGGGAAGCCAAAGCACTGTGATGATGAAGATAATGATTGTTATGATCTTCATTTCCTCTTCCTAATCTGGAGGCCTATTCTGGTTCTTTTTAACCGCCCGTCCTTTGGGTTATTATTCAAAAAGTACATAAAAAACATTGGGTTTTATGTAAAGTACCACTGACTAGTGACGTAACTTGTATGGGAGAGACGAAAATACCCGAACACATCCGTTAGCTTCGGCTGACCTCGAAATACTAAACGAGATGACGCAGGAACAAACTTGACATATACTAATGTTTTGTGGATTTCGGGTATAGTTTTTTTGTACCTGAACGTATGGGATACGGCTTGTTTCGTTCGGGCAATAATATAGCGGACATATAATATGCATTCGTATGGGTAGGGCGGTTAAGAGAAATTCCTTATCCTTTTTCTTAGGTTTAAAGTCTTCTTGCTTAACTGCGGTTCCGGTTCTCTCAGATGACAGCTGTCAATATAAATATTTGTGTAGTTTTAACAAGACAAAAACTCAATATTAAGTAAGTTACTAACTACATTATTATTGACTTTAAACATTACACAGATGTTGTTATTTTCAGCACGGTAAACAAAACAATGCACAACAGCAGGCGGCAGCATAGATATGCCAGGGCGGCAAATGTCGCGTTCAGAAGTAGTGACAGAATAAAAAGGTCATTACTATCTACCTTTTTACAAAACATAATTCTTCGTTAAAAGGCTTATTTATGCAATTTAAAAATAAAATAAAAATTGATTAAAATTTGAGATTCAAAACCTTGCCTCAGAAGGTATTTCATCAATTTTATTTAAAGTTTTTAAAAAATTTAATAAAATTTATGAAGTATCTTCAAGTGTCATTATTTTTAGTAGGTATATTGTTTATCCCGACGAGGGGAGCTTTGCTTCTGAAACATGTAGATATTTATATATATACAATGGTTTTAAATAAATTAATTGTTATTAATTTAATAAACATAACCCCACGAAGTGGTCTTACATCTTTTGAAGAAATAACTAACTAACTAACCATCACGCCGTTTCTCCGCAGGGGTAGGCAGAGAGGACGGACCGCCAAACAACTCGATCTTGGCATACACTTCTTGCTTCATTCACATTCATACAACGCCTCATACATTCTCTTCTGTTATTCCGACTTCTGACATGGCCCGACTCGAGTATTTGATTCACTTGATCGTGCCATGTCTTCCTCGGGCGTCCCCGGCTTCTTCTTCCATTCACATTCGCGCCATATATTCTCCTTACACTCCTCTCTTCGTTCATTCGCTCTACATGCCCAAACCATCTAAGCGTCCCTTTCTTAATCTTGCTCACTACGCTTACATCAGCCTTGCATTCTTTACGAATCTCAACATTTTTCACTCGATCATACATGGTTTTACCACACATTCGTCTCAGAGATCTCATTTCTATAGCATTCAGTCTACTTTCATCCTTCCTCTGCTAGTTCCATGCCTCACTGATATACATCAAGGTTGGTATCAGCACTCTATTGTGGACTGCTAGCTTCGCTTCCTTGGACAACTTTTTGTTTGTGCCAACCGCGTTCAGTCCTCCGTTAATGGAGTTTCAGGCATTCACCGTTCTTTCAATATCCCTATCAGTCTTTCCATCTATCGTAAACATACTTCCCAAATACACAAACTCATCAACCTGCTCCAAGTATTCATCATTCACAACTATATTGCATACTGTTTTCGTACTCTCTCTTTCAAACACCATGACTTTGGACTTATTTACATTCATCATTAGCTCATTCTTCATACATAATTCGTTCATCCTAGATACGAGGGATTGTAGATCTTTCATACTGTTAGCAATCAGCACCGCATCATCAGCGTACAACAGGCAACATACTTGCAGACTACTCATTTTCGCGCCCAGGCCCACCTCTTTCAATTCTTGCATACAATTATCCAAGAAATAATAATAGTTTTTATTTTTTTATTATACTTTAAATAAATATTTCTATAAATTAAACTTGAACACAATAAATATTTCATCGAATTTTGTTTTCATGTACATAATCTCTTAAAATCTGTTAAGATTTTTTTACTATGTCTCTCCGGAATTCTGCAGTTAAGCAAAATCCTAAGGAAAAGGATAGGAAATTTTCCTTAAAAAGAACTAGAGTAGGCCTCCAGTTCAGAGACGAAGGTTGGATTTCCTTCTTACGAAATCAGTGGCTGATAAATATTGAAATAAAACAATGCAGTACACTTTGTAATTGCATTTTATTGTTAGTAATTCAATGGTAATATTAAAAATCCTTTCATGTGAAGCACACAGTATAAGGAATAACAAAGAAATAATATTTACATGCTGTAAATTAAGAATTGTAATACTTAATAATAATAGAGAAATTCACATTGAAGATTGATTATACTCGTATATAATATGACATTCAGTAGTTTACCTACAATCTAAATGAAACAGAGAAGTCTCGTCTATTAACTAGTTCAAGAATACTTAAATATTTATGTATTATATTATGCTTATCATAAAAAAAATTAATAAATCCGAAATCTGCTCAATATTTTTCCTTCAACTTGACAGTTTGATAATGCCTTCAAAAGGCCAAAAAGTTGTCACGCGTGACAATAACTAAATATCAGAACTTTTTAAAATCCTTTTTTGTTTAACCCCTTGAAAGCCAAAATATTCGGCCGAGAAATTGTTGAAAACCGGAGCATTTTCCGCACCATGTGCCAGCTGAGTGTAATTTCGTAATTACTTATTTTTATTTATTTATTGATACGGAGACGGTTTGCATATCTCCTGCGAGCACTCAGGCCATAGGCCCGTTGTGCTATCTCCCATTTTACCTTATCCCTGTGATAGTGACCCGGTCCCTTTGATAAAGTTCACCAGGGTTGTTATTGGATATTCGGCTGTCTCTTGGTTCGACAATATGTCTTCCCAGGTAGCTGAGTCTTCTTCCCGTCGAGGCGGAACATTGACACCATAGGTGAATCGGAGTCTCTTCATCCTCTTCACATTTCCTGCATCTATTGGTTTTTTCCACTCCCAACGGCTGCATGTGTCTCCCGAGGTGGCAGTTTCAAATTAGTAGTCCTACCGGTTCCCTCAGTGAGTTTCTATCCATATTGAGTAGTTGCCTGGTTCGTCTGGGGTTAGGTTCGGAATTACTAAGTTTTTGTAAAATTAAGTAAATGGTACCGTCTTACCAAACAATGTGTTTATGTATTTATAAAAGTTGTATGTATACATCAAAAGTAGTTTCCCCAGAGTAGCTTCATATATACGAGTTTAGAGATGATGATTTTTTTCTGTCTCATGTTTGAAGTTATTTATTTTCCCTAAAGTTAAATAAGTAGTAATATGACTTTGAAAATTGGAAATATAGAAATACTATTATAAATATACATTTATTTTAAGTATACTAAAAAATTTGAAAATGATTTATAAAAAGTTCTGGTATTTAGTTATAAAAGTAAAATCCATTTTTAGATAAAATAATATTTTTGTTAGTATTGAACAATAACAAATAATGATGGGCACTGAAAACTTACACAAGATAAATTCCTTATAATAATACTAGCTGATGTGTACTCGGACTTGCTCGGGATTTTTCACTTGTCATTAGGGTGCCATAATTGATTTGACAGCGAAAGTAACTATCTCCAAATAAAGAAATTAAACTCCTAAATAAAACATGGCGGGTTCAATGTTTTTCATACTAATTTTAAAACGTTATAGCAACAGTTTTACATATTGGATTTCATTCAAACTACTCTCTAAACCTTCCTGGCACTAATAAGAAAAAACTGTGTTATTTTCAGCGAAACCGGTGGAGTAGTTTTCGAGAAAATCGAGGACAAACAAACTTACATTGATTTTTATATGTATACAGATTATGTTTACTACATATTGTATCAAATACATAAAAATAAGTTGTGCAATCCAGGAAAAATGCTTATATTTACAAAACAGTAGGAAGAAACTATAAAAATGATTTCACCGCTATTTTATACATTTTTAAATTAATATTTATTTTATATAAATACATACCTATATACTAAAATCATCAATTCGTTACAATTTTTGGTTTGTAATTGAGTATTTTGCCATGAAATAACAATAGGAAATAATTTTATTTTATTAAATCAAAAAAGCCTCATAACAAATAAATAATTTATTAAAAACAATAACAAAAAGCTGCCATGTGCAATAACAAACAAGTAAAGCGCCCTCGAGACAGTGCTGTCATCCGGAAACCCGTTTATGCAAATTAAAAATTTAAAAATAAACATTTCCAGAAACCAGGTTTTCAAAATTAAAAAAAAAAAACAGAATACGTCAAATAATGTCTTCATAAATAAATTTCCGCTTGTATAATGTATGTGATGTGTATAATATGGCATTACGGAATTTAAAAAAAAATGATCTTTTGAACTGTCATGCATGTACAGTATGTACCTATCGGAAGAAATTTTTGTTAGAAACTCATATTTTAAGGAAATTGAATGACGGCTGGTGATTTTATAATTGGGGCTATAATAACATAATAAAATAAATTGTCATAGAGAAGCAAATGCATTATCATTATATAGATATTGTCCTCATTCTATTATATGATATTAAATAAGAAATTATATTCGAAAAGTAAAAATAATAGTAAATTTAGTACCTACTTATGCAAGTGCAAAAAATCACAACAAAAACTTTTTTAAAGTTTTTAAATAATTTTCTACTTATAAATAAATACGCAATAAGACACATTTAAAAAAAAAGTATTGAATGCTACAAACAAAATTTTTTTTTTACTAAAACACTTCACAGTTTATAAAAAATGAATTGATTTCTAAGGTATTAAAAGCGCAAAATTTTAAAAATTATTTCTTCGGTCTTTCTTAACTGTTGATATGATCATCTTCGCCAGCATCATAGGTAGTGCAACCAAAGCCGGTACAAACACAGTACTCACCCAATTCTAAGAGTGTATTGTTGGGTGAACTGTACCCATTAAAAAAATAATACTAAATCGTTTGTAATTCATTCTGTTTTCTCGTTAGCTTCAATTTGAGTTTCTTCCGCCTTAACGCTCTTCCATTTGTTTCTGCATGTGGCGAGCAT
Organism: Halesus radiatus; assembly: GCA_022606495.2. Lineage (NCBI taxonomy): Eukaryota > Metazoa > Arthropoda > Insecta > Trichoptera > Limnephilidae > Halesus > Halesus radiatus. The sequence continues at coordinate 104,882 of JAHDVE020007817.1, forward strand.
GGGCACGATCCTGAGGAAGAACATGGGCCTCAGAGCGTACTGAAAGAAGGTCATGAGATAGAAATATGTGGCGCTGGTGCGATCGATGGATATCTCCCATTGCTGGAATATCTGGTGAAACAGTATGCAGGAAATAGACGCTATGAGGAGGGACCGAGACTTTGTGTTGCGTCCGTAACTGAAATAAATAAAAAGTTGTTAGAAAAGAAATTAAATTTTAAATTTCAGTATAATTTTTTGATTAAACCAATCAACACGGATGTCACATTCCTAATTCATTGGCAAATATCCCTGTACGCGGATGTAATAAAAGTGATCCTGAAGTTTCAATAAATCACATAAATTCTGTGAAAACATGGTGCGTAGTGGGATAGATTGCATTGAAACAGCATTGTAAAGTGCATTTGCGCACTTGAAGTGAAACAACACAAAACTGCGCTATATAAATGCTTTGTTATTATTATTATTATTATTAAAGGTTAGATTAGGATACCAGAAGTGATGGCATTTTTTACAGGCGGCCAGGATTCTGCAAGGATTGTAGAGTTGAAGATGATGACCATGAAATATTGTGATGAATCTGAGGGATGGGCTAATCCTTAAGGGATTACGGGTAGAAGTTAGAAGGAGAAAATTGTTACCTTTTGATGGAAGGCGTGAGACAAATAGCCAGACCGAACATGGATGCCGTTGACTCCACAAAGGAATAGAGCGGAGTAGTGTTGTAGTGGAGGAACTCTGGTGAAGGGCACCATTTAAAAGCCTGAAATGATAAACATAGATACATTATACACAGTAGGTTGGTATGGTCAGTGAAGTCATCCAGCCAATTACCGGAAACCCTTTTAAAACATTTATTTGATTATCACACAAAAGTTCCATCTGCTGGAAGCCATGGGGACTATGGCTTCCACATATATCGGACCACTTGTCGTCTATATTGACTGTAAATAGGGGTGGGTCTTCCAGTCGGAGGGCGTAGACTTGGTCCAGAATTTTCCAAAGGGTAGAAGAGGCGTTGTTTGAAGGAGTCAAAGTCGATGTAGAGATGTCCAAGTGGGAAGCAGGCGAGTTGAGAAGAGCGGAGCTATACCAGACGGGTCTTCCTCTCACCACGAAGCGCTACTGTGAAATGGTTAACAAATACTCCCCGCGCAGTATTTACGATGCCCTACCAGACGTTACTCCAGTCCTCATTTCCCCTCGCCTGCTAAGGCTCTGAGTGTTTTTGATTGGTCGGCGCTCGGACCAATCCAAGCTCCTCGGATTTTTTATCAACGCTAAGAACTCAGGATAACTGTTTATACAATATTTTGGTTAATTTTAACGGAGTTCGGCCGATAAAATAAAATAATGAATATCGCAGGAAGATAGGCCGGACTCCTCTTTGTATTAAAAACTAATAAATTTAAATATATGTTCAGATGTAAGAATTATATGTAAGAATTCCCCGATTATAACTGGGCCTGGGACCCTATATTCTTTCTTGTTTTCATAATAACTAAATAAATAAATATGATAGAGAGAAGTAATTTGGGTTGAGAGGAAGAATACAAGACTGCCAATATAATGAAGAATATTAAGATTTTCTGAGCATAACCCAGCGCGTGCCACGAGCTCAGAAAACCCTCGCCTCAGGCAAATTCGGGACGTGCTGCATATCGCGCCCGGCTTAGCGCCCGGGAGTATAAATACAAGCACACGGCCCGTTCCAAGGCAGTCTCATTTCTTCGCTCAACCCAACGCTATCTCTTCAACTGGAACCTACAACTGCCTTTGACTTCTCACCTTTGGATACCCGACCACAGCAGAATTTACAAAAGTCGACATTGTTTCCCCGTTGCAAGGAACAATATTTGAAAATCCAGAGCGAGCCCGACGCCCTAGACATCACGGATACAATAACGACTTGACCAGCACCCTATTTTTATAGTCTATGGACCGGACCCTGAAGTGTCTGGAACAGGAGCGGTCAGTTTGTTGCGAGTTCGGGTGATGACTGGGTGAGAGTGAGTGACGAACGGTTGCCTATGGCGGAGTATTTATCGGACGCGATAGGACTGTGCGCTGGTTTTGTGGATGTACGCTCGATCCACCCCGCGTTATCGAGGTATTGTTTTGTATAGCGTTTTGTGCTTATATGTGGTTAGTTTAAAAATATATAAAATGATACAACTAATAGAACTCTCTCGACCGATTCCGCTCATTTAACTCCCTTCTTCTCACCATTTTTAATAAGATTATAATTAAGCATACAAGTTTATTCCGAGGGCCCCAACCTCGACAGTTTACGGGAGAATTCTTAAAACTACTTAATGCTAACATTTGTATACATAATTTATAGTCAGCAATGTTAACGAGAGTCCCACCGTTTAATATATATATGTTTGTTTATGATGAATGTAGCGGGACTCTCGTAATCCTAAATTTAAAGTTTGGGTAGTTTGAATTTTCACCGGGGCATTTTGCAAATCGCTCGTGCATTCGATGGGTTTGACCAATCGCGTTCTTGCTTGTTGCTTGGGCGGCGGAGAGGGGGTACGGCGTAAATACAGCGTATCGGGCCCCGCCTCTGTCAGTCTATCGAGCGATGTGGAAGGGGTTGCACGTAAATATGGCGTAAAGTAGCGTCCTCTTAGTCATATCACTGACTATCCACCAGAAATGCATATGGATGATAAATACGCCAACTGTACACAAGATATTGCAAATCTTTTCTCAGATTTCTTCAAAAATGTATATGATGATGAAACACCAGAAGAAAATATACCCTCATACACTTTTAAAAAAACCACACATTTAACCAATTGCTTCATCACGGAAGAATCTAAATCGAATAATAAGAATCTGAAGAAAACAAATCTGCAGGCCCGGACACCATTCCGCCAATTTTCCTAAAAAAATGCTCCTCTGTATTGTCTAAGCCACTGAGCATTCTATTTAACCATCTCCTGTCGTCTGGATATTTTCCCATCTACTGGAAATCCAGCTTTATTATCCCTATATTTAAAAAAGGTGACGAGACTGACATTTCAAACTATCGGCCAATATGCATACAATCTGTATTACCCAAAATCTTTGAATCTCTGGTTCTGCATGAAATATATCCCACACTAATAGAAGTAATAAATGACCAAGAACATGGCTTCATCAAAGGTAGATCAACTACAACAAATTTATTACGTTTTCAAAACTATATATTGGAGGCATTTGCAAAAAATAAACAAGTTGACTGTATATACACTGATTTCTCGAAGGCTTTTGATAAAGTATCTCACAAAGTACTGATCCGGAAACTTCATGCCCTGGGAATTGGAGGAAATATTTTAAAGTGGTTAAGTAGTTACTTATCAGATAGAACCTTGTTTGTAAAATAAAATCTTTTATATCCAAATCGTTTTCCGCTACTAGTGGCGTACCGCAAGGTAGTCACCTTGGTCCGGTTTTATTTCTTGTCTTTATAAACGACATAGTCAACGGCTTTAAAGGTGTCAAAGTTTTGCTATTCGCCAACGATATTAAATTACATAGAGAAATAACTGATTCAAACCACTGTCAAATTCTTCAGTTTAATATTGACATGCTAAATAACTGGTGCTCACAAAAAATTTATATCTAAATGTTGAAAAATGTAAAACTCTAACCTTTTCCAGAAAGAAAACGTCTCTCTTTTTTGACTATTCAATAAATCAAATAAATTTACAAAGAGTTACAGAAATGAGAGATCTCGGCATTATAATGGATGAGAAACTAAATTTCACTGCTCACATTCAACAAATTGTAAATAAAGGTATGAAAACTTTAGGATTTATATTAAGAACAATAAAAAAATTTCAATCGTTACAAGTAATAAAATTATTGTACATATCCCTAGTTAGAAGTTTAATTGAACAAAATTCCATAGTGTGGTCACCTTTCTACAAAATACATATTCACAATGTTGAAAGAATTCAATGAAAATTTTTGCGTTTCATAAATTTTAAAGTAAACATACCTTAAGAGCACATAAATTACCCATCGTTAATGAATATTTTAAATATTCCAACATTAGAAAACAGACGGAAAATTAACGACCTAACCTTTTTACTAAAATTGTTAAACTGTAAATTAAATTGTTCTGAACTCCTGCATTTAATAAACTTGTACATACCCAATCGAACTACAAGACAGACATTAACTTTCTACATATCTTTATCCCGTTCTAACTATAGTTTAAATTCACCAATTCAACGCTTACACAGTCTTGGTAACAAATACTTAAATGATATGGATGTATTTGACAATAATCTAAACTTGGCAAATTTCAAAAGGAGGATGAGTGATTTGTTTCTGCCTGGTTTATAAATTATTGTAAACTACAACTTTTTACATTATTTACTTATTTGTTATCAATGTCAGTATTGACTTGGTGGATATTGCACCCGTTATTTTTTATTTTTTCTGTTACTGTGTATTATTAGTTTTTGGTGCAGTTACTGTAATGTGTTTTGCACCTGTGTGAATATTATAACTAACTAAATATGTAAAAGCCCATATAGGGCGTATATAATAATATAATAAATATGATAAGATGCGCCGTTACGTTCAGTACACCACAGATTGGGGTATTTTGTGAGGAAACCATTTTAGACCAAAGGTGAAAGTTTGTTCAGTTACGACACACTCCTGAAGAGTCACAGCAAACTCAGTTGAAGACCTCGGACGTGAAAAATAAGCCCCTTGTTGTGGACTCAACTATTAAACTGCCTCTCTTACAGTTGGTGTGCGTATATGATACACAAATGGGGTCTAAAGGATTTTGAATTGTGTGAATGTGGACATATTCAAACAACAGAACACATCGTAAAAGAATGTCCCCTTCATCAGTTAACCTATGGCGCTTCTGTGTTGATCCAAGTGACTCTGGATGCCATCAACTGGCTGGATAACCAGAACATTTCATCATATGAAGAAGAATATCTAAAATGTAAATACTTACCAACTTAACGCTCCACAGAGGATCTATTCCAAAAGCTTTCATGGCCCAGTAGAGTCCAAAAGCCAGTAGAATGCACACAGCGGTATACAAGACATGTTTCGCCATTCTTTTCCTTAGCACGCGCATGTAGGTGCATTTGGGATCCCTGGGTGGCACGATTGGTCTTGCGTGTTTCTTTTTGTAATCGTCCTCCAAGTTTAAAAACGGGATCAGAAAGTAGTCGACGACGGCGTATGCTGTTGCAATACCTTGTAAATGGAGCGATTAAAATAAAATTAATTAAAAAGTTGTAATCAAATCAAAGTTTTAATCTTTGCAAAGCTGGCCGTTTCAAGGCAATATATCTCATCACATGACATGCCACAATGTATGCGTTTCAATGAACCATCATGGATCACATATACGACAGTTGCATAGAACAGGTTAATGATTTTTTCACATAATTTCATAACTGGAAAAGTCTAAGGTTGGGTTGTTTCAAGCTCTCGTCACATTTAATGACCATCAAATCGTTGATCAGCACTATATTGAAATTTTGGTCTGTTTCAGCTTTTGAACAAATTGTGTGTATCTGACATATGACTGTTAAGACTAAAAAAATTACCTCTGTGTACTTTAAAACTGCATTCAGTTTTAATCTATTTAATAACTAATAAATGCATTGTTTAGTTTCACAAACCTATGATCAACCCCAAGAAGCACTGATGAGGAAAATGTGCAGCAACATACACCCGAGCCATTGTAATGAGCAGAATCACATACCCCGTTAGAGTCCACAGCAACATTTGGATCGAATTTTCACATTCACTACAAATAAATACAAAATGTTTTAATGTTTTTAACTTGCATTCGGCCGTATCACAGTTGATATGGTAAAAATCAGCATAGATTATGCGGCCGTATCGTTCAAAAATGGTAAAAAGTTTGAATCGATATGCATATGTTCAAATAATCAGTATTGATACGTGTATCAACAATTGATATGGTAAAAAATCAGCATTGACACATATCAACAGTTAACACGGCAAAATCAGCATTGATACATATCAACAGTTAATACCGTAAAATCAGCGTTGATACATATCAACAGTTAACACGGTAAAATCAACATTGATACATATCAACAGTTAACATGGTAAAATCAGCATTGATAAATATCAACAGTTAACACGGTAAAATCAGCATTGATACATATCAACAGTTAACACGGTAAAATCAGCATTGATACATATCAACAGTTAACACGGTAAAATCAGCATTGACACATATCAACAGTTAACATAACAGTTAACAGATATGCAGCCGTATCAACACTTGATACGGCCACTTTGGATGCCGATAATACATCGTGTATTTGTCATGGATTTTTTTTTGTTTGCCATCACGATGCTAATGTCTACACGAATTTGTCAAAACTGAATCATATTTCATGGAAAAACTCTGTTTTTATGTTTTGACAATCGTGGATTGGATTTCATATATCTTTTCTCTCTAGTGACGCGATAAATTATGTCAAAGTGATATATTTCATATTTTAAAAAAATACATATTTATCATCATGCAAGTGGTCCATTGAAATAATTAGCCAGATAAATAATATACAAAATGGTTATTTCTTACCCGTTATTGCAATCGCGTCTGAGAGAAATAAGCTCGAAGACCATGAGAGCCAGTAGAGAGGTGGCCCCCATCACATGTCCACTGGGCGAGCCGGGCCCCGTCTCACACGTCTGATACGTGTAACCCAACTGAGGTTTGTGTAGCCGCATCGGTCCGTAGTATTGAGTTTCTTTTATCCACCAGAATGGACGGTGCTCCATGAAAACCCTGAAATGTTTAGATATCAATCAATCTATTTATAAGTTCATCATAATTGTTGGATTTCGAATTGAGAATACGTTTGGTTCCTGCTGTCGTCTAATTTATCCAGTTCCTACCTTCCTAACCATCACTACTTAGTTTCAAACTATTTGAAAAATGGAACAGAAGAAGTGGAAATTCGAGTTATTTTGTATTGAGCGTGAAGAAAAAAAAAAATTGTCTTTGAAGCTGGTAGGTATTGTTCCTTGTAAAAAAAAAATAGTTTTTTTGTAAATCGTCGTCGTTTCGAGGAAATTACCTGAAGGCACCGCGCTTTGAATTTTTTTCGTGCTTTCCTTAAAACCATAAAGCAATAAAAGTTGTGATTGTGTTATGTGATGCTACCGTGGTAATTGATTTGGTTATCCTTTCCCTCTCATTCCTTGTTTGAATCCTACCTACCCTTTCACTCAATTCCATCAAATATAATTTGACGATAATTATTGCTTACAGTTCACTTCACAAGTTCATCTGAAACTGTATAATTCATATACAGTTTCGGGTGAAACAATAATCTCGGTCTCTTTATCCCATTCGGGTCAGGGATAGGGTTACCATCTGACAGGATTTTAAGAGCTTAGACTGACCTACGCCCTGATTTCATTAGGGACCGGATTTTTGTTATGCCACACAATAAAATTCTTTCAAAATCATAGGGAACCCACGTAATCAAATGAATACGATGCGGGTAGGTAAGCAATGCGTCTTGTCATACGCCCGCTCCTACCCACGCTCCAAGCCCGAAAAATCCTCAAAATGTAATCTTTAGAATTCTATGAAATACATGCCAAAACATCTGAAAAACATTATAAAAAATAAGGCCATTTTGAACGTTTTACCTGTTCAGTACATATTTCATATAGAATTTGAAAGATTACAGTTTGAGAACTATCGTCTTTAGAAACGTTATACATTTTCCAAACTATTTGTATAGAATTTACGGATAAATCATTTGCAGTATTTCTCGCGTCAGCAGGCTACAAAGTGTATATTTTTGGGTTCATCAACATGCACAATGCAGTAGGTACAAAAATAAAGAAGGAAGGTAATTATGGTTTGGGCATGTAGAGCGGATGAACGAAGAAGGGAGTGTTAGGAGAATATATGACGTTAATGCGAATGGAAGAAGAAACCGGTAAAAAAATGGTACATATTATGTGATATCAGTGAAAATCGAATTCAATACAAGAATTATGGAAAACAAATAAAAATAGGAGCACAATAATATAATCAAATGCTCATCTTGTCCCAAACAATGTCCATGAGTAACACAGGAATGAAAAAATACAGTGGAAAAGTTATGTTCAAAACAGACTTCTATACAATAATAACAGTAACAGAAAAAAGGCAGTATCCAAAAGAAAGAATTTATCTCAATATCTTGATGAAATTAACGTATTTTCTATCGATGATGGATAATGGATTGGTAGTTATAATCTACAAGTTATAAGTTGTTTTCAAAAAGCATTGCATTGAATTTCTTTTGGAATTCAAAAGACAATCACATAATTTTCATGCAGGATTTGAATCCAGCAATTTAAATGTCGTTTGAAACAGTACTTATAGTTTATCAATAATAAAATCACATTGTTTAGATTATGGAATAAATTGCATTTCATTCTGTGGACATATTTGATTACAATCGTTACGATTTTTTCCTGAACCTCTATATTTTGCAATATAGACTATTTGATTTTATGTGAATACTGGACAAGAATTCAAACTGCATGGAGCCAGTGGGACTATGGCATCACCAATTGGGGGAGATTTTAGCACGTTTTTAAAGCTTTTTTCAGTCATTTTTAAAATCTGTTCTCCAGTCCTAAATTCGAAAAAAAAAATTAATATGTATTAAAATAAATACCAATATTGACAGATATTATTATTTATAATACTTCAAATCAACCAGTATCAAATAAACATTCAACCTATCATTCAATGGTTCACCGGATAGTTAAAATCCCGCTATCAATGAAATTTCGAAATTGAATTAGCAAAAATCAAATAGCTCTACATAATGGTTACTCCATACACTAAAAGGTAGATACTAAAAAAAACACTAAAGATAGGGATCATAAATTAAGCGAGTCAGGCATTTACAAACTATGTTGCAATGACTGTCCTTCTTTCTACACAGGTAAGACATACAGTAATGTAAATATCAGAATCACGAAAACTTAAGGGGAATGGCTGCGGTGCCAGTTTCATACAAAACCGAATTTTGGATTGGAGGCCAAAATACCCATCCAAACGGAATGATCTGTTTTTTAAATTAAAGGTTTAGTAAATATCTAGTAATGATGAGAATTTAATTTTTTTATTTTTGTTTTAATTTTTTAAGTATGTGCCATGAAAAAAATCAATTTTCATAATTTTAGAGGCAGCTTAGAAAATTAAGGTTTTTTTTTTTTTTGTAATGCGGATTACAAATTTTTGGTTACGTTTATTTACAAAAACGCAACGACAAATTATTAAACATACTTTTCTCCACTTTAAAAATCATATTCGTATTTTAAATATTTTGTAAAACATTTCTGATTGGATTTTGATAAATGCTAACTAAGCCTATGTAAATTTATAAAATATTAAATAAATATTTTTCTTTTTAAAAACATTATGTTTATCGTATTGCATAATAATACTATCATTATTTTGAATTAATAAATAATAACTCCGACGTCCCTCTCCCCCTTAAGATGTTTTTACATAACAAAAAAGTTTCAGAGTTTGCCAATCATCATTTCCAGAGTGGAAGATACTCTCAGTATCGCCCTGGTGAAATACCACCATTCAGAATTGAAACGTTGCTTGAAATGGCTTTTAGCCGTGTTTGGTGACCAGATCTGAATAGCCAGGTATTCCCCACCTTTCTCTCCCCCTTATCCTTCCCCTCCACAATACCTTCAGCTTCACAACATTCACCAATTGGGAATGCCATAGTCTCACTGGCTCCAGACGTTTGGGAGCAGTTGGGACTCTTGTGCGGTATTCATATAAAAAAATAAAAAAATCTGATTTCAGCCAATCCTATTTTTAATAAAGATACAGGGTTTCAAATTCTTTACCGTAATAATAAAGGCAAAAAATTACATAATTTAGAAGCCCTTGAAATTAGAAAATCCCTAAATATCAATTCTAGTATTTTGAATAATCAAGTAAATCTATTGTATAGTCCTCTACTACGTATTTTTACCGTGAACTGCTTTGTTCCTCCTGAAAACCCCCTAGTTACCCCTTCCCCGTCACCTCCCACGCCAACACTGAAATATTCATGTGTCTGTTATTATTTTGTATCTTAGGTGAGTCTTAATATAGTCCTGACGAAGGAAGGGTACTTCCGAAACTGGTCGATTGAAGTGGTTTAAAACAAATTCATAATTATATTAAAATTATGCCAAGTCCCCAAATCCCCACCTTCCTCTTTCCTTTCTCCTTCCCCTTCCCAACACCTCCAGCCTCACAACATTTCCCAATTGGGGATGCCATAGTCTCACTGGCTCCAGACGGTTGGGAGCAGTTGAGACTCTTCTGCGGTATTCATGTAAAAAAAAAAAAAAAAAGTCACAAAGTAAATGCTTTTTACGAATATGTAAATACCAACTTTTCTTTAAATTTTTAATTATTAATTATTTTTATTGAGATTTAGAAACCTCATTTTAATATTTAATTATTGTAGAAAATAATATTAACATAACCTAAATGAAACATGAAAACGGAAAAAATGACAGAAAATAAAAAGATTTCAGTCGCATCTGGGACTCGAACCTAGGACCTCTGCCTATGCCGGGGCAACCGCTTAACCAACTTAATGAGACCAGTTCAATTTATGTCATCTTCATCAATATCATATCTCAAATTAAAGATTTGTCAATATTATTCTCCATTTTTAAATGATAAAAAATGGAGAATAATCTTTTTATTTTCTGTTGTTTTTTTCCGTTTTCATATTTAATTTAGGTTATGTTAATATTATTTTGTACAATGATTAACTCTTCTTTAGCCCAACCTTCTAATAAATATAATATCGTTAACAAATAAGAATAAAATGGTAACTGCAACATCGTGCAATGTGCAGTGTTTTCTGAGATTGTGTCCTGTACGTGCAAAATCATATCTTCCCAAGCTAAAACTTTATAATATAATGTGTTAATCTGGAGTGACCTGCCAGGTAAGTATGTTTCTGTATCTGTTTGTACAGAATTAAAGAATAGGAAGTAACATTTGTACAGCGCCTTTGAGGTGATTTTTCACAAAAGCGGCCCTATACAAATCATCCAATTATTATTATTAGCAAGGCTAAAGGGAAACTAGCGTGTACGTGTGAATGGTTATCCAATGTGTCTTTTTCATCACCTGTTACATTATATAATATATGCTAGCTGAAGTACCCGGCGGTGCCCGTGGTTATGAATGGTTAGGAGTAAAGTTTTGAGTTTGTGAAGTGTTACCCCTACCCCTATCCCTATCCCTATCCCTACCCCCACTCCTACCCCTATCCCTACACCTACACCTAACAAGTAATTTTCCTCTTATTTTGAATGTTAAGTGTGTGAAATTTCATCAAGTAGTACCAAAATTCTACTTTAAGGGGTGGGAATGGGAAAAGGGGGTGGTTTTCCGAAATCTCACATTGACAGTGACTTTCCTCCTATTTCGAAGGCGAAGTGTGTAAAATTTCATCAAGCTCGGAATAAAGCTGTAGATTTGTATACAAAACAAATGCTCGGGACATTCTTCTTTATATAACAGATAGAAGAAATAGAAGACAGAAGAAGATTGTATTAATTAAAGTCTATTGACTTTTAGTTTGCCATCCTGATCCTCAGTATAATATGAATGTAAGATCATTACACTTACCATTTCAAGAATGCATTGAGCCATTCTCCAAAAGTGGTGACGAGGAGCACCTTCGTTGCAAACACTGAGTCGAAGACGGCCATCGCGGGGAACCAGTGCGTCACGGCATAGTGAGGATCCGCCACCCTGTTCACGAGGCTGAACAAGTTTTCAAGAAGTGCAGAGCTGTCAACAGAACATAATAATACTCTTTATACTATGATAGTACAATGAAAACAAGGGAGATGGGCTCTGAACCATTATTAGTATGAAACCGGACGTACATAAGGGTCGCCAATATCGTTCATCTATACTTCTGTAAATCGCATTCTAATTGCAAATTCCAAACTAGTATGAACCATTATAATGTGCGCTCATTAACCCTTCCCTTACAGTGCTAGAAAATCCCTCCAGCTCCGGTGTTATACACACAGTTAGAATTAGATTTGTGTTTTTAAAGTTGGATAAAAATGAATAGTTTACATTTATTACGAATGTAATTAAATTTATAAATAGTACATATTCAAGTAAAATATTGGGATTAAGTGCTGAAAAGGAGGAAAAAACACCGGCCACAAATAAAACGCATGATACGTCTTTTACCCCTGGCTACTACTGACGACCGTGCATCGTGGCATGCCTAACGAAACCCCGTACCCCTCTCGCTCACTATCATACCACTCGGTAAGCTAACAACGCACGCAGACATACGTTGACCAAAAATTTCGTGATTTTTTGACAAAAACGTTTTTTTCTGTTGCGTCACGATAAATATTTAAATTGTAATTATTTGATACAATGTGTAAATGTATTGTGGAGAAATCTCTAAAATATGAACTCTGTATTTAGTATACTTACAGAAGTATTGAAATAATTAGAGACAAGTCAACTCAGTTGACAGCACCGGCGAGGAAAGGTTAAAATGATTTGCCTGTACCACGCTGCTTCATATAAATAAATTACCTCTATCTCATAAACAACATTATGTTACATAAAAAGGGGTTACAACGAAGTTCTCAGCAGCATGACTATAGTATGACTACATAATATATTACTATAATAGATCAGAGGTAAATTTTGTCTATAGCAAAAACCAATGAAGTATTGATATTAAGAAACTAATATATAAGTAAAAAACAAGAATGATTCAAAAAGACTTGGAATCCTAATAACAATAAATAAAAACATATTGTTGAGAATATATTCTTGACACCACATTAAAAAAACCGTGGTCGACATTTGAAATATTGACATAAACTTGTTTTTTTGTTTGTACTCTTTATACCTAGTATGATGAAATATTATTTTCAATTGATCCGTTCGCGTCATATTTCAATGAAAATAAAAACTTAATTACATCATTTGCTAGAAATATTACGCACCGGTACATTAATCAATATATAAGAGAATGGAAAAACGTACGTTTTTTGCGTATGAATTATAAGACCTATGCCGAATGCGTAAACTGAATCCATTTTGTCTTTCGTTACTTTCGCAGTCGCACAAAGAAATCAATGCGATTGCTGTGACTGCACTGGGACAGGATGCAATCCTGTCAATTTGACAGCTGTCAAAATATGAGGCGAGTGTTGCTATACATAGCAAACTAGAAACCTATAAAATAAAAAATTTCTTCATTTTAATTTTTTGTTAGGGTAATAACCGAAACTATTGCTCTCTTTGGGGTCAAGATTCAAGAGGATCGACCCCGCGGCTTGTTTCATACAAAACTTAATTTTGGATTTGAGGTCAAAATACTCACCTAATCTTAATGATCTTTTTGTCATCAAAAAGTATAGTAAATATCTAGTACGGATTAGAAGTAATTTCTTATTTTTTATTTTAAATTATGAAATAGAGGCAATTTAAGGAATTGATTTTTCGCGATTTTAGAGGCACCTTCAACAATTATTTGGGGGGCAAACGGTGATTTAAAAAAAAGTTTTACCCCGTCTACTTTGAAAATATAATGAAATATAAAATAATAATTTTTATTTTTTTAAAATAAGCATTATGGTGGACTTTAAATTAAATTAAAAACGATCAATTTACGCTGGAACACAAATTTTGGGTAAATAATTTAAAATATCGACCCGAAAAAACTTTTGTTTTTATATTTGTATTTACGTAACCATATTTACATAGCACGTATGATATATATTTTTTTAAAATACGATAATCCCGCAAATAAAGTTCCCCCTAAAATTAAGAAAATTGATTTTTTTCGTGACATATACTTCATAATTAAAAAAAAAAACTTTTCCTACGTACTAGATGTTTACTAAAACTTTAATAAAAAAAAAGTATTATTCAGTTTCGATGGGTATTTTGGCCTTAAATCCAAAAATAAGTTATGTATGAAACAGGCAGCGCAGCCATTCCTCTTAATTGCTGGGGTAATTCTCGTGTCAATATGATACCCATCAATAAATTCGTCGATGGGCGCCATTTTGTTTTTTTTTTTGTTTTACATTTAAACGGCTCGGTGAGGCCTGTCCGAACCCCATAATCTAACTTATAACGGTTAGATACTTCAATTATTTATTGCGTGATGGCAATTTCTTCCATCCAACAATTTTTTTTGTTAGTTTTTTCATTTGTATATCTTATAATCTTTTATTTAAGTGATCTCCGTTCGTAAAGAGTTTTATGCAATTATTTGCATCTTGGGTTTGTTTTGTATATGAAAACAACTTTTGGTCCTGAGTCGAGAGGTTTACCCGCTAGTATTTTGCACTGTTTTACCCTCATTCGTCTCTAATGCACTTTTCAGTATATTATTGTTGCCCCATCGCAAGTATTCAGTTGTTTCAGACAATCGGATTTCTTTATATAGTTAAGTCATATAATTCTTTCAATATAATTAAAGAAAGAAACAAAGACGATTTTATTTATATTACCTGTGAAAAATCACGGAATGTAACTTGAGTTTCCCAAATGAAAATTGAGTAATTTTGTTTCTACAGAAGCACATTTCAAATATAGATTAAAAATAATCGTCTGATGAAATGTACGTAAGTACCTACTTAACCGATTATCTGAATTTAAAAATACTCTTTTTATTATTTGAAAAACTTTACACATACGAGTATATAGCTTTTCAATAAAATGTAGGCATTTATAAAGTAGAACTACATTTTTTCAACACTACGGCAAAACGAAGATGATAACCATAACTCATATTTTTCCTCCTTTTTTGAACTTTTTTCATACATTGACTTGGATATATCTACATTCAGGAATGAGGTGATCGAAATTTGATAGCATCGTGCAACACAAGGCAAACATTCTGATGTTCAAATCAAAAGTTTATTCGAAATACAAATCAATATGGCAATTTGAGTTAAATTGGTCTACTCTATCTCGACCCCTTGGGATAACAAGGTTCCAGATGACGATTTGGGGTGAATTGAGTTATTGATTGGAAATGGTTCCAACTGCACTATTCTTCATTTCTTCTATAGACACCAACAAAATCTAGTTAATATTAACGGAATTAGAAAGTGTTAAAAGTTCCAACTGCATCAGTAATT
The DNA here is from genome assembly GCA_022606495.2 of Halesus radiatus. Taxonomy (NCBI): domain Eukaryota; kingdom Metazoa; phylum Arthropoda; class Insecta; order Trichoptera; family Limnephilidae; genus Halesus; species Halesus radiatus. The sequence continues at coordinate 120,089 of JAHDVE020007817.1, forward strand.
CACTTTAAGTTGGAGTAACAAGGTTCCAAAGTGTTAAAAGTTCCAACTGCATCAGTAATTCACTTTAAGTTGGAGTAACAAGGTTCCATCTGCACTTATTTTGTAACTCACTTTACATTAATCCATACAGAGCGTTCCATCTGACGAACTGTTAGGTTTCCGCGACTTGCAATTAGAAATGTAAATTAGATTATTAAAGCGTGATTCTTTATTAAATACGAGGATTATATTCTGGACCACCTTATAAACCACCAGACACCGATTCTGACACATCTATAGACTGTTTTCTGTACGGTTTTCCTGCAGATAAAATAAAAGAAGTGATGGAGCATGTTGCTTTATTTTACATGTTGGAGTCGCACTATTGCCGAGGCAGTATTTAGTGTCGAATCTGGACGTGGTGAAAATGTATGATTTGTACACAAAATATTGCGAAGAGAAAACAAAAAAAAATAAAGCAACGGCAGTGAAATAGAGCATCTACAGGCATATTTTTATGACCAAATTTAATTTAAGTTTTCTCATGAAAAATCTGATAGATGTGCTCTTTGCAAAGAACAGTTCGTAGAGAGATTTAGTTTTTTCAGAAATATAGAATCCTTACTATGGTAGCTGACTTTTGGAAATGACGTAACGAGTTGTAAATAGTTACGTTAATCTAGAAATCCAATACAAAAAGAAGTGTAAATTTCAAGACGCCAGAACTCACCGTTAGAAAGATTTAATTTCTTCAGAAATATGGAATCTTAACTATGGTAGCTGACTTTGGAAATGACATAACGAGTTTTAAATAGTTACGATAATATAGAAATCTAAACTTTGCAAATCGCAACTTTGTACACACCACCACTCTCTGATGCCGAAAACTACCGAAGTCACAGTGAAGATGTAGAATATTTACTCTATAAATACCCCAACTCTATTATTCTCGGGGATTACAACCTCCCTAACCTAAAATGGAATTCAAGTGATAGTGGTTTCATTGTAAATGAAAGCGAAAATGATCGTGCACGTGAGATTTTAGATATGACAAATTTTTAAAATCTTTTCCAGCATAACTTTATATATAACACAAACGATCGTCTACTAGATCTAGCTATATCTAACTATTCTAACTTGCAAATTGAAAAATGTAATGATCCAATCTTACCGGTTGATAACCATCACCCCCCTCTTCATATTAATTTAAATGTATGTTATGTCAAACCAAAACCCGTCGAAGAAACTCTAAACTATAAAAAAGCAGATTTTGATTCTATAAATTACCACCTTTCTCACGTCAACTGGTCTTTTTTGTCAGACATGAACACTGACAAGTCTTTAGAAAACTTATATTCAATAATTTCTATCACCATTAACTCATATGTACCACTATATATTCCTAAAAACCAGAAATATCCAACTTGGTTTTCATCAAATTTAATAGCCACATTACAACAACAACAAAAAACTTCACAAAAAATTCAAAGAAACTCACTCAAAAATTGACTATTCAAATTTCAGTGAATCTAGAAAAAAATGCTAAGAACTCTCTAAAATCTGTTACAAATCACATATTAATTATTTCGAGAACACAGCTTTAAAATCAAACAATATCTGGAATTTTCTTAAAAAAATAAACAATGACAGTACTGACTATCCACCAGAAATGCATATGGATGATAAATACGCCAACTGTATACAAGATATTGCAAATCTTTTCTCAGATTTCTTCAAAAATGTATATGATGATGAAACACCAGAAGAAAATATACCCTCATACACTTTTAAAAAAACCACACATTTAACCAATTGCTTCATCACGGAAGAATCTGTTAAAAGGAAATTATGTTCCCTAGATATAAACAAATCTGCAGGCCCGGACACCATTCCGCCAATTTTCCTAAAAAAATGCTCCTCTGTATTGTCTAAGCCACTGAGCATTCTATTTAACCATCTCCTGTCGTCTGGATATTTTCCCATCTACTGGAAATCCAGCTTTATTATCCCTATATTTAAAAAAGGTGACGAGACTGACATTTCAAACTATCGGCCAATATGCATACAATCTGTATTACCCAAAATCTTTGAATCTCTGGTTCTGGATGAAATATATCCCACACTAATAGAAGTAATAAATGACCAACAACATGGCTTCATCAAAGGTAGATCAACTACAACAAATTTATTACGTTTTCAGAACTATATATTGGAGGCATTTGCAAAAAATAAACAAGTTGACTGTATATACACTGATTTCTCGAAGGCTTTTGATAAAGTAACTCACAAAGTACTGATCCGGAAACTTCATGCCCTGGGAATTGGAGGAAATATTTTAAAGTGGTTAAGTAGTTACTTATCAGATAGAACCTTGTTTGTTAAAATAAAATCTTTTATATCCAAATCGTTTTCCGCTACTAGTGGCGTACCGCAAGGTAGTCACCTAGGTCCGGTTTTATTTCTTGTCTTTATAAACGACATAGTCAACGGCTTTAAAGGTGTCAAAGTTTTGCTATTCGCCGACGATATTAAATTATATAGAGAAATAACCAATTCAAACCACTGTCAAATTCTTCAGTTTAATATTGACATGCTAAATAACTGGTGCTCACAAAACAATTTATATCTAAATGTTGAAAAATGTAAAACTTTAACCCTTTCCAGAAAGAAAACGTCTCTCTTTTTTGACTATTCAATAAATCAAATAAATCTACAAAGAGTTACAGAAATGAGAGATCTCGGCATTATAATGGATGAGAAACTAAATTTCACTGCTCACATTCAACAAATTGTAAATAAAGGTATGAAAACTTTAGGATTTATATTAAGAACAATAAAAAATTTTCGATCGTTACAAGTAATAAAATTATTGTACATATCCCAAGTTAGAAGTTTAATTGAACATAATTCCATAGTGTGGTCGCCTTTCTACAAAATACACATTCACAATGTTGAAAGAATTCAAAGAAAATTTTTGTGTTTCATAAATTTAAAAGTAAACATACCTTTAGAGCACATAAATTACCCATCGTTAATGAATATTTTAAATATTCCAATATTAGAAAACAGACGGAAATTTAACGACCTAACCTTTTTACTAAAATTGTTAAACTGTAAATTAAATTGTTTTGAAATCTTGCATTTAATAAACTTGTACATACCCAATCGAACTACAAGACAGACATTAACTTTCTACATATCTTTATCCCGTTCCAACTATAGTTTGCATTCCCCAATTCAACGCTTACACAGTCTTGGTAACAAATACTTAAATGTTATGGATGTATTTGACAATAATCTAAACTTGGCAAATTTCAAAAGAAGGATGAGTGATTTGTTTCTGCCTGGTTTATAAATTATTGTTAAAGACAACTTTTTACATTATTTACTTATTTGTTATCAATGTATTGATATTGTATGTATTTAGTATTGACTTGGTGGATATTGAACTAGTTATTTTTTTTTTCTGTAACTGTGTATTTTTAGTTTTTGATGCCGTTACTGTAATGTGTTATAAGTAACTATTATAAGTAACTAAATATGTAAAAGCCTATATAGGGCGTATATAATATAACAAATAAATAAAAAAATAAATAAACTATAGTAGCTGACTTTTGAAATGACATAACGTGTTGTAAATAGTTACGATAATCTATAAATCCAATACAAAAAGGAGTACAATTTTTAAGACGCCAGAACTCACCCTTAGAAAGATTTAATTTCTTCAGAAATATAGAATCATAACTATGGTAGCTGACTTTTGGAAATGACATAACGAATTGTAAATACTTACGTTAATATAGAAATCTTATCTATAGTAGCTGACTTTGGAAATGACATAACGAGTTGTAAATAGTTACGATAATATAGAAATCTGATAATAAAATGAATGCAAATTTCAAGACGCCAGAACTCACCGTTAGATAGATTTAATTTCTTTAGAAATATAGAATCTTAACTATGGAAGTTGACTTTTGGAAATGATATAACTGGTTGTAAATAGTTACGTTAATATAGAAATCTAAACTATGGTAGGTTAGGTTAGGTTACTTCACTTCAATGTAATGATTGATTAACTTCAATGTAATGATTGCCCGGCGTTCTATGTAGGCAAAACGTCGCGTAATGTTAATATCCGTGTAAAAGAACACTTAAGATGTCTAAATAATAATGGTTTCTCCGAATTTGCTAACCATCTCTTAGAAACAGACCACACATTCGATAAAAATACAGGCACTAGTTTACTGCATAAAAATGTTACCGGCATTCGACTAGATAACATAAGAAATAAGGAAAGCCCAAAACACTAATAGTAGACTCATAAATAATCAAATAAATTTAAATAAAAGTCCAATCCCTAAATTATTCCCAATAAACAAAGTACATACCCTACCCGGTCAGCAGGTACCTGCTGATCTCCCACCCGTGGCCCTTCACTAGCCTGTTTGTATCAATCCATAACACATGTGCATCTTAGTTTATAGTTTAGTTGTATACTGCCCTGAAGAAGCTACGTTAGTGGCGAAACCCGGTCAGCTAAAGTATAAATAAAACTGATGTAAAATAAAGATATTGTTTTATTTTTTAAATTATAGTAGCTGACTTTGGAAATTACATAACGAGTTTTAAATAGTTACGATAGTCTAGAAATCCAATACAAAAAGGAATGCAAATTTCAGACGACAGAACTCACCGTTAGAAAGATTTAATTTCTTCAGAAATATAGAATCTTATCCATGGAAGCTGACTTTTGGAAATGACATATTGAGTTGTAATTAGTTACGTTAATATAGAAATCTAAATTATTGTAGCTGACTTTATGACAAAACAAGTTGTAAATAGTTACGATAATCTAGAAATCCAATACAAAAAGGAGTGCAAATTTAAAGACGCCAGAACTCACCCTTAGAAAGATGTAATTTCTTCAGAAATATAGAATCATAACTATGATAGCTGATTATTGGAAATGACATAAGGAGTTGTAAATAGTTACGTTAATGTAGAAATCTAAACTATTGTAGCTGACTTTGGAAATGACATAACGAGTTGTAAATAGTTACGATAATGTAAAAATCTAACAGTAAAATGAGTGCAATTTCAAGACGCCAAAACTCACCGTTAGAAAGATTTAATTTCTTCAGAAATATAGAATCTTAACTATGGAAGCTGACTTTTGGAAATGACATAACGAGTTGTAATTAGTTACGATAATATAGAAATCTAATACAAAAATGAGTGCAAATTTCAAGATGCCAGAACTCACTGTTAGAATGATTTTATTTCTTCAGAAATATAAAATCATAACTATGGTAGTTGACTTTTGGAAATGACATAACTAGTTGTAAATCGTTACGATAATATAGAAATCTAATACAAAAATGAGTGCAAATTTCAAGATGCCAGAACTCACTATAAGAATGATTTTATTTCTTCAGAAATATAAAATCATAACTATGGTTGCTGACTTTTGGAAATGACATAACTAGTTGTAAATAGTTACGTTAATGTAGAAATCTAAACTATAGTAGCTGACTTTGGAAATGACATAACGAGTTGTAAATAGTTACGATAATCTAGAAATCCAAATACAAAAAGGAGTGCAAATTTCAAGACGCCAGAACTCACCGTTAGAAAGGTTTAATTTCTGTCAAAATATAGAATCTTAACTATGGTAGCCGTCTTTGGAAATGACATAACGAGTTGTAAATAGTAACGTTAATCTAGAAATTCAATACAAAAAGGAGTGCAAATTTCAAGACGCCAGAATTCACCGCTAGAGAGATTTTGTATCTTCAAAAGCGGGTCAAAGACATCTGTGGAAATTTTCAGACCGGTGGCTATTCTCTCTGTCCCGGCAAAGCTGTTCGTGTCAATACTCCACAAACACATGCTGTATCAAGTAGAACCGTTTACAATATCAGATCAGCATGGGTTTAGAAAGGGCCGATCAATAGACACGAACCTATTGGTACTCACAGATTATGTATCCAAATCCTTAGATAAAGGCTACGACGTTGATTGCTCATACAATGATTTTTCGAAGGTCTTTGATACTGTAAATTATTAAATAAACTGTCAAAGATAGGTTTTTCTGTACAGTTTCTAATATTATTTGCCAGTTATTTTACTGGAAGAAAACAATTTGTATCGCAAGGAATTTTTTTGTCTAAATTATTTCCTGTGCTCTCTGGAGATCCTCAGGGCTCTAATTTAGGCCCCCTCCCCTTTTCTATTTTTATTAACGATATCGCAGAGGGTATCCTGCATTCCAGGTTTCTTCTTTTCGCTGATGACCCAAAACTCTTCTTAGAAATATTAACTTTAGAAGACTGCAATCGACTCCAATCGGATCTTGATAGAATTATTGATTGGAGTAAGAGAAATCAGATTGAGTTCAATATTTCTAAATGTTTCATTCTTTCTTTCACAAGGGCGTGTCATACTTGGTTTTACCGGTATAATATGAACGCCCGAAGTTTAAAAGGTGTCTCCACTATGAAAGATCTTGGTATCGTGTTTGATAGTAGGCTGACATTTCATGCTCATATTGAAGTCACCTGTAATACTTCATTAAAAAATGCTGGGTTTCGTCCTACGTACTTCAAGGAAATTTAAAGACACTCGGATTCTCATAATTTTATATAACTCGCTAGTAAAGAGTAGGCTTGAGAGTGGGTCGGTGGTTTGGAGCCCACATCAGTTTAAGTATTCCCTCATGTTGGAGAGAGTTCAGAAGAAATTTTTGAGATTTCTTTATTTGAGGGAGTATGGCTACTACCCATGGCTCTATCCTATCGACTTTCTCTTAGGTATGCTCGGAACGAACCATCTGCGGGTCAGAAGGGATGTACTCATTGTGACACATTTCTTCAGACTGATTTGAGGATGGTTCGAAAATTCGGCAATCATGAAGCATTCATTTCTATGTTCCCGATAGTTATCTCCGTCACCGACAGCATAGACTGTTTTATCTCCCGGTCTGCAGCACCAACTTGCCAATGGTCATGCCGGTGGGGAGGGCAATCTTGCTGTTAAATAGAATCACTTCGGATATCAACATATTTAGCATCAATGAAGCTGCATTTAAACATAAAGCTTTGTTGCTACTTGTATAATACCAGTATGCCTTGTATACAATTTACTGAGATTATGTATGTCTAACTTCTTTTTTTTTTGTTTTAAATTTTATTATTTTTTATAAGTAATTATTTTGGATGTTGTACATCCTGTATTATCTTTAAAAATGCCTTAAAATGTAAATTAAAAAAAAATAAAAACGTAAAATGTCGTACTTACGAACCCTTTTTCCGATATTGTCGTATTGTTCATTGTGGCAAATTTAGTTTTTTAGAATATGATCATAAAACATTTTTATATTTATGACTGAGCTTTTTTATTTTTAGCAAAAAAAAAAATTCAAGTTAATATTCACAAATAATCTTAGGAATAAAGTAGTATTTTTAGAAACTTGTTTCTTACATGCGTTCATAATTAAAAAAAATAGTAGATTACGCTTATATTTAAAAAAAAGTAATTAATAATTGTATTTAAATTATTATTAGAGGAATTTCTAGGAAAAGGTTCAATTTATCCAAAGCATATTTTTTGGTTTTCTAATGTGAACCGGTTCGTAGTATAGACTTATCGAAATAGTGATTTCACTGATAGCTTCGCTTTAAGGTGGCGATTGACAAGAGCATTCGCTCGCTGTGAACACTTTCCAATTCTGAGAAAAAGGGTCGGGTACCTCAATTTTTTATCGGGTTTTTACAATTTTTCAAATACCACGACCACACGATCGCCCAACCTTCCAACTCCGAACGTTTGGGCGATCGCCTGGAGGGGTAGTTCGTACGCGTTGGCCCAACGTTGGCTCGAGTTCGGCGAGTTGGCCCAATATCGCTCGGGTGGCGAACTAGGTTGGCCCAATCTTCAAACTAGTTCGCCGAACTTGCACGAACCGGCCTCCACACATTGGCCATTCAGTAAGAGGTACGATATCTGCAGGCAATTGCGACGGACGTATCCATTGGTATAACTATGGACGTGTCGCATGTAGAATATATTGACTGAACTATGTTTATATTGAAAAAAGACTCAAATATGCACTAACCCACAAATAAATACCCAGATATGTATTATGCATACTATACAAATAGTAATAATACTTGGATAGTTTGTATAGCGCAGTTTTTTTGTGAAAAATCAACTCATGGGCGAAATGCATGTACAGTGTGGGCCAGATGTTATATTTTTAATCCAATGTCTTGTTATTTTTTGCGCTGCAATCGAAAACAGGTGTATGCCTCCCAAAAATACAACGCGGAACTAAACCAGGCTCAACAACTATCGACGAGCGGGGGGTTATAAAATTTATGTTCGTCATATTTTTGTAACATTTTGAAAGACACACGTGACATGATTTTTTTATTGTGAAAGAAACAAAGGTTGGGTGATTCTTCCTGATAATTATTATTTCATAGATAGGTGTACCTATTATTTATTTCCAGGATTATGAGTAGTAAGAAACGAATTGTGTCAATAATTTTATAAATTTCGGAAGGCTTTCTGTGAATACCGGCATATCGATGTAATTTTAGAACTCATCTCTTAGGAATGTCATACCATGAATGGTACAGATGCATAATTCACATAGCGAAGCTAGCCGGTTAGTAGATACCTGAAGTAATTAAGAGAAAAATTTGAAACTTTTTATAGTCC